>APFE030837550.1:0-62428 GCA_000404065.3 Pinus taeda | reverse complement strand
TTCCAAAGTCAAAATAAGTCAAATTTTGACATGGAGATTAAGCAGATGATCAAGGATGATGTGGCAATCAATGTGGGGCCCACATCAAGTCAAAGTTTCAGAAAGTCAAAGTCAAAGTCAAAGTCAAAGGTCAAAGTCAAAGGTCAAAGTCAAAGTTTGAGTTCATGGAATTTTCAAAAAGTATAACTTTGATTTAAATTTGAATTATTATAAGGTTGATAAATTATAATGGGACCCCACTTTGGCCCAACATTTTTGCACATGGTCAAATTAAAAACAGTCCGTACGATTTCCGTACGGCCGTACGGCAGCCAGCCTTCAGCAAGACAAAAATCAACGAATGGTGACATGGATTTACAAACTAGCATATACGTAGGCCAGGTTTAAATATTGACTGCCAAATGGAAAGCCACCTCAGCAAATAAAAAAAATAAAAAAGGAAGGAGAAAACAGGCCGTACGTTGTCCGTACGATTTCCGTACGGCAGCCATCTTTCAACATGGTCAAAGAAACGTTGAATATACAATCAGCATGTTGACGTGGCTCAGCAGTTTAATGTATATGCTCAGCAGTTAATGTATATGGCTCAGCATTATCCAGCAAAGTCCGTACGCTGTCCATCAGCAAATCTGCCGTACGCTGGACAGTCAAACAGTCAACGCAGGTCAGCATGTTAAATCAGGCAGTTTAGCATATGTACAGCAGTTTATGAATCACGTTAACAGCAGTTTACTCTCAGCCGTACGTACATCTCAGCACAGCATTTAATATGGGCAGTTATACTCAAGTTTACTAAGGCAGCTACAACAAATACGTGAGTTATCTCCAGTTCATTGGCAGCCAAAGTAAACAACAGTTTACAAGCAGTTAGATCAGCATTGCCACATGCATAAGTTCCAGCAGTTATCAGCAGTTATCTTCACATTGGGATTGTCATCAAGCCACTTGTCATTTCATTTCTTCATTGGGATCTTCACCTTATTGCCATTTGTCGTTGGGAATTTGCCTTGGGATTGTCTCCCGTTTTCCTATTTATATGAGCCTTGGGCTCTTATTGTATATCATAGAACGAGCTATTGGGCTGGCGGAGACTCTGCCGGATTGTGTATTCAGTATTCTTATTAATAATAAAAGTCTTTGGGGTTAGCAGCTTCTCGTGTGGTGCATGTCTTGGTATATGAGGTATACTTGTATCGTTTAATGTTCATGTGATTTTCATTTTGCTTTCTAAGTTGTTTTTTCATTTTGCCTGAAGGCACTATTGTCTAGGGAGGAGAGATCTGCAGCTATCTCAGATCTCTTCTGGGCTTGGTATATCTTGCACGCTTGTTGTAGCTTGTCCATTCTCGGTTGAATGACAAGCTCAACTTGGTCTCTATATGCCAAGTTCCTTTCTGCACTAACAACTTGTTTGCAAGTGTTTTTTGTGTTCTCAAGCGACAGGTTTGCCAGCTCTTTTGGAGGGCGAGGACTTCTTCGACGGGAATAGTCACCTCCCAGGATACCAAGGATCCCACATGCTGTTCAAGCCATCAAGCTCTTCAGACACCAAAAAAAGGGATTTACGCAAGAGGGAAGTACCCTGATCTCTTAGCTTCGTTTCTATTTTGAAAGTCAAAGCAAATTTTCCCTTTTCATTTAAAAGCATTCGTTTCCATTTTGAGCATAAAAAGAAGTACAAACAAAAATATTTTCATTTCCGAAATAACAACGTTATAAGGCACTGGTCATTTGTGTGGTACATGTTCATTGTATGGTTAATGGCTATTGTTTATATTTCGTTTTGATTTTAGATCTCAGATTGACAATCTTATTTACTTAAATAATCCTCCTAGAACTTTTCATATTAGCTTTAGGCTTAACTTTCCATTTAGGGACCACCCCCCTTAGCTAGCCTAGGAGATAGCTAAAACGGAGAGAGTTGGGAATAGCGTGACAGCCCCTTCTCTGAGTTCCCTGCCACCAACCACACCTTGTGGGGTTGAAGGCTTTTCTCGCTAACTGAGTAGGTAGGTGCGGGCGGCAGGGTCAACAGAGCCTAAAACACTTCAGGGTGGCACGGTGGTGATAGAGCAAGTTGTAGCCTGCACAGGACATTGGAGCATCCATCCAATTGCAACTGGTACACAGGGTGTTGGAGCATCCGTTATGTTGGAACCTGACATCTAGTGAAATGGAGCGTCCTCCCAATTGTAGTTGGTAAACAAGGTGTTGGAGGATCCTATAGGTTGGAGCTTGTAAATCTGGGGGTTGGAGCCTCCTTTTGGAGCTGAAACGTGATGTAATTATTTTTTAAAACAAATATTAAGAAGCGTTCAGTGATTTTGACCCAGAGGGGGTTTTCCACCTAAAAATCTGTGTCTACTATCTTGAATATTGTGAATTGTTGAATGGTGTTTTTCACTGTTGATGAATGTTTATATTTATCTAATGCTAATGAGAGTTAATGCTCTAAAGATTAAAATCAATTAATTGGAAAAAAAATATTAATTCACCCCCCTCTTAGTATTTCCAAACACACATCGACAACACTGTGGTTGCACTGTGAGCAACCCATAGGGTCTTTGGGCTAGGAGACATGCAATGGAGGACAACAAAGATATGCTAGAAAAAGTGAAACTTGAAAAATTCTTGAAGAGCACTAAGCCTAAGATATAGAAAAGCCAAGCAAACAAGGATGGTATGCTCTAATGGGGCATGTTCAAAATTCCATGTCAAGTTGCAAAACACAATAGCACTATTGTAGAAAAGCACCCAATGTATAGCCAAGCTAAATCAAAGAAAAGGGTAGGACTTGCATGAAGCAAAACAACCAAGAATAACATAGAATTACAAACAATTGTATAACTTTAGTGGTTAGGAAAACCATCGGTTGCTAATATTGTTGGGCATTTGGCTAGTTTCATGCTAGCAATTACCTAGTTAAAATTCTGGCACACTACTCGTGACTAGTCTATGCCAACAGGGTTACTAGGAATGCCATCTATGAATGTGGGGCCCATCTATGAATGTGGGTAGCATCCATTGGGTTTACTCATGAGATTTTCCTTGGAAAAACACCTACAAACAACTACAGGAGAGTAGACAAATGTTGTGTACTAGATTCAAAATTTGCAAAGCTAGGTCACTGCACGACGACATCCCAACAAACCCTCGTTCAATGACTAATCAACTCAAGGATGACTAAACAGTGTGGGTTAGAGCCTATTGAGATCAAGTTTTGTCAACCAAGATATATTGTGCAATCCTTTCATGAGTTTTTGTGTAAATGCACAAGTTCTTGTCTTGAAAGCATATTACACCATCTTTTTATGGATTGCATTGCATCATATTTTGTATAGTTCTACAAGTTTTGTAAAAGCACCACAAATGTATTTAAGTGTGATCAATGCACATTGTGTTAGTTTTGTCACGATCTTGCAAATTTCTAAGTTTCCTTTCCTGGGGTCAATTGCAAATTCTAGTGCAAGGAACAACTCTATAAATGACACATACAAATGATGCGCAAAACAATAAAAAGTAAATTCAGATTGCATATAGAATGTAATGTCCCAAATGAAGGAAATTTGGAACAACCCCTTCATATAAAATTTCTACTCATAAACAAAAGATTTCCATGTAAAATACAACATATAAAATGCTCACAATTATATAACATGATAAGTAGAAACAATCTCAATTTTATTATAATATAAGAACTGGGGTTGTATATGCTGGAATAACAAGATAGCAGAGATCGCTGGCCTCAACAAATCTACTATAATGCCACAACGAGCCTCCCAAAACAAACTAAAAATCAAATCGCTGCAACCTGTGAACGCTGAATAGATCCACCAAGGGAAGAGATAGGTGCTCGCCCACTCTCACTGAATCACCCGAGGGTTTCCGTCCTGGGGCTACTGCTGAAGTAGAGAACCACATTCTCAAACCTCTCCACAAAAACAATACTCTTAACCAAGTTGTCTCCAAATGATCTCATCCTCCCCTTTTATAGATCTAATTGATAGATCTCCAAGCCTCTAGAAGCATCTTATTTTATTATTATTCTAGAAGCTCCTCCATTGACTTTATCTCAAGTGACCTTTAATTTTATTTTATTTCACTTAAGTCACTTTTGGCCCTTTTTCTCATATTAATTATTTTTCCTTAATTAAATGACCAATTAAAGTCATTTTTTAACTAAGGAAAATGGCAAATCGCCCACCATACTCTCTTCGGCCACAAGAAGTCTCTTCTCAGCATCCCATCCAATAGATCTTCTCATTCTAATTCCAACGAGCTATTATAGTGAGCTGTTCCATCAATTAATCTCCCCGGAATGCCACCTCGAGCATAATTAATTAAGCTATGCACAATAATAACACTGATTTTTGAAAGTTGTCGGAATGCGACGGAACGAAAGGCAAATTGTGCAGATGATGGAATATGCCAAGCGAATGCCATCAAATCCCATAAAAACTCCTCAAAACTCCATCGAGACCCATGATGACATAAACCTGCTCCACTGACTTGGCCATCTCCTGCCCTGGAAATCCACCCTGGCTATACTATGAAGAAGAATAAAAATAGGGACATGATAGTCCTCCCGCCCCAAGATTGTTTGCCCTCAAGCAATCCAAATCTGTGAACCAATCTGGTGGCCCAACGCAGCTGAGAGTCTGAGACCCAATGCTCGGATCTCATACGAACCACTGGTCCACATCACGCCTCCAAGCTATCGAAACATGATTAGATCCTCCAATACCTGGATCCCATGTCCATCTCTAACTCAACCTACTACTAGTAGATCTACCTGGATCCCAATCCCACCAAGAAGGAGCATCAATGCTCCATGGCTCCTGCTGTGCTATAGCTCTGGTTGTGAATGTTGCCCCACCAACTGTGTACTAGCTCATCACCTCTCTCCAATCCAACCTCGGGCATAGGCCAAGGTCATCCCCACTTTGCTGCTGCAGGGCTAATGCTATGGAAACACTGGTGAACTGTCGGTCCACCTCCCACTGCTCACTGAAACATATAGTAACCTCCTCGTCTAAGTACCCTTGTTGTACTATGCCCCGAACAAAGGTTGATACTCCATCAAAAGGATACCAACTCATGATCTCCCACCAATCTAATGTATAGACACCTGTGCAAGGGATATGTCTGTTATGCTGAAATTGGTTCATGCTCAACCCGGTTTGATTGACTCTACCCGGTCAATCAAAATATGTCCAAGAAATCCTGCCTCTCTCCCTCTAATACGGAAAAGTGGGCAAACTATGCTGCAAGCCCTGTCTATGTACTCCTGTAGAGGGCTACTGCCTGAAAATGTTACAGCTCGGTTGGTTGCCACTACTTTTATTTGCACCTCACCAATGGGTAGACCCAAAGATGGATGCACTGCCATCTCCCTCACCTGATAGGAAACTCCACGCTCCTCCAGTCCACCAATCTCCTGCCAAATTGTCCTGTCATACTCCAGCGTCTCCTGAGGACAAGTGTCAACGAATACTGTCACCTTGCTAGTTTTATGTACATCTGTCTGCTCCTCATCAATGGTTGACCCCGAGGCTGGCTGCTCATCCTCCACCATCACGGGCTCAATATGAACCTCCAACTGGCTCTCCCAAAAAGGCTCATCATGCATATTGTGCTCCTCATCCTCCTCAGTTGACTCACGCTCCATCATATGTTGTTCATGCTGACTCATCACTAGTGACACACTATCCTGAATGTCTCTCCTAAGACCCACGGACTACTCATCATATGAATCTAGCCTGATGTTAATGACTCGACATGACTCATGCTCCTATATGTGCTCTCTATGCTAAATCAACAGTCGCTCATCTGCTCCCTGATCTCTTTCCCACATGGGAACAATTACTCATACTCCTCTACCACACATGGAAGCATATCTGGGCTATTGTCATCAACTCCACATGACTGCTTGTGCTCCTCTAAGGTATCATCGTATGAACCCATGGACTCGTCCAACAAAGAGTCCTCATCCTGACAGACATAAAGAATATCTCCCTACTCTACCGTTGTCATCTCCTTAGTGTCACTCAAGCATGAGTGGTCAGGTCCCCAAGGTCCTTTGCAGATAAAGCAAAGTCCCTTCCTCCTCATCTCATTCTTGCTGCATGAGACCCCAAACCTGAGTTGCTCCTCCCTGGTCAACTGTCTCTTGAACAACCCAATGTTTTGCTCAAACAGCCTCCTAGCTAGATCACAAGCAACAGGTGAGACCAACTGCTCTCTCCTCCAAACAGACAACAATTGAGACTGCAACTCCCGACAGATGGCATCACGGCCTCTCATACATGAGGACAAGATGGACTGCATGTGTGCTATGACTCTGTCAAGATGATGTTTCCTAATGCTAAAGAAGCATTGGAACATCTGCAAGATCAAACCATCACACTCTAGATCAAACATGACTTCATAAACCATAACTTCTAAAATCTCAAGCTTCTTCCCAAATGTAGGACCCTCACTGTTGTCTAAGTCCTAAAAAGTACCCACTATCAACTTGAAAACTCTCCTCATAACATCATTGTAAGGAGCTCTAGGGGTGGTTAGTCTCATGATGTGACTGAGACAAGATGCAACTGGGAATCTAATCGCTTCACAATGTTCCTCGAAGAATTTGTGTTGTATGATAGCAAGCATAGCTGGTTTTAGAGCCCAAATTAGTTTCTCCCCTTCTAACTGGCTCACTTTGGAAAGGAGTGCATCTAGTTCATTAAGTTTGAAAAGAATTTTCCATGTGACCCTCACGTGCTTCAAATCTATCCCAAGAGAAAAAATCTTGTGCCGTATCTCTAGTTCTTTCTGTAGATCCCTTGGCACTTTCTTTTGAAGAATGGCATAGATGCCTTTTGACAAAGGCCTACTGTTATACATGGTTTTCTGGTGTATATCATCGTCCATTGAGGTATTGTTGTGTTGGTTTATAAGGTATTTTAGATGCTCCATTTTTATTGCAACAATACAAGGTATCACATTCAATGCAAGGCACAACCAATCACACTACATAAATAAGCAATAATGCTAGCAGCAATGATACACATTACAAACATCTCTCCAATAATACTTGGCACTCTCACTGTCCCATGATCTACTCCAATTGTGTAATGTGCTTGACCAAGCAACACATCCATATATTTTACTACTACCAATGGTGTTGCTGACTTTAGATTCTAGTATTCAAAAGGGATTTTGTGAAGGTCGCAACCATGTTTAATGATGACAAGTTCAGAGAAGTGTTTGGACAGATTGTTTCATAGCGCAACTGCTGTAGCTGCAAATCTGACTTGTTGAACTCAGAAATATGTTTCTAGGCATTTAAGCACTTTTCCTCATGAAATTTGGCCTATCATATACTCAGAAAATGCTGAATACAATGACACCACTGACATATATTCATATTTTCTCCCACAGAACAGAGACAATAAAAACCAACATTTCATTTTGCTTGCAGAATGTTAGTAAATTTCAGCAAGGCAATGCAAACACACTAAAAAATAAGAGACTGTGTAGATGAACCTGGTTTGATCCTTTAGACGTCAGTTTGCATAACAGAACAGCTCGTCTCCTCTGATGATATTGACTGGTGGGCACCTCCAGCAAGGCAAATATCAGCAAGAGGTTGAACATTCACTTGAATGGGTTCAATTTACTGAGTGTTCTCCAGTGAAAACAAGCTGCAACACTTTTTCTTTTCTTTTTTTTAAGGCAGCAACGGACAGCTAATGGAGGAGAATTCAAACCCTAACTAACAACAACTAGATGAGCCGTAAAAGAATGATGTCTCGGCTCCTCTCAAGTTTGAAATGACCCACTAAAACACAGCCTTTATCCTATTCAATAATACCACCTCTGCGTGCCACAAAATTCTGCAAGGAAATTCAGTCTTTTTGTGCACAGAATTTGTCCAGTTTGGGGAAATGACCCACGATCAGCATTGGGAACTGCTTTAGCTGATAATGAACTCGGCCAGCTTCAGGAATTAATAAATTCAGCTTTATACAATCTGTGATGGTTCATTCATTGGAGAAGAAATGTGGCCCTGGAAATGAAGACCCACGATCAGCAATGGGAACAGCTTTAGTTGATAATGAACTCGACCAGCTTCAGGAATTAATAAATTCGGCTTTATACTGTGATAGCTCATTCATTGGAGAAGAAATGCGGCCCTGGAAATGAAAACTCGTCCAGCAAGCTGGCAAACGACGCGGGCTCAAATTTTTTTTTTTAACAACTCACGAATTCAACCCACATGAGAGAGTACTCTTGCTAAATTAATTGACGCTTTCTAGTGAATGCAAACCAAGCACCTCACACCGCAATCACAACTTGTCATAGATGAAAAGTGGCTCTTGCAAATGAATTAATTATCGATCTCTGAAAATGGCGGCTCCCCCAAGCTGTAAAAATTAAGTATAATCGTTCTCTGAAACGTCGTTGTTGATGCCCAAGTAATTTGACCCTTTGTCACAGTGTAAAACTCGACTTGTTTGTGGGTGGAATCCTGGAAGGAATGTAGAGAATTGGCACTAGAAAACCTCGGCTAGCAGTAAAGAATATGTTGGCTCCACTCCTTGTACAATGGAGGGCACGAAAGAGCTCTGACCCCAGCTTGGAATTCAATTCGCTCTTCTGCCAAACAGATGTGGCATCCCCAGAAATGCAACTATGATTTATAGAATTAATTATTTCCTGCTCAATCTTTTGATCTGAAAAAAAAAGCCTTCTTCACCAAAATATTCACGCCTTCAGATTAAATCAAGTTCTCGGCTCTTAGTTTGAGAATTCTCTTCCTCTGGGCAAGTGGTATGAAACCCTTCTTCGATGATCAACAAATTTGGCCATGTATGTTTGAGAAAACTTGGTTTGTTTACTGCAAACCCCTGGAAATGGATTCGAATTTTTTCCCAGAGGAACTCGCACCGCCATGGCCCCAACTTGTGTCGTTTTAATAAAACCTTCATCGCATACTATTAGTATTAACCAATGGCACATGATAATTCGACCATGCAAAATTTGGGCCACCTTGCTTGGTAAAAATTATCCACAGCCCCACTTAAAATATTTGATCTTCGGCCCCTTTAAATAAATCAAAATGATTTGGCCCTTCAAACTTTGATGGTATTTCACGATGCAATTTTATTGAATTTTTATTCTACATGCAACAATTTCTCAGGAATTTGTCGCATATTCAAAAATAAAATTGGTGAGCTCCTTTTAACCAATTCTCATTTTGTTGCAGAAATTGGGTTTTCGATTTCTCTAGAAAATCCCTTCAATAAAAGCTGCAACCGAAAAACCCGCAGGTTGAGCCAAGACCAAGGCTCTGATACCATTGTAATGTCCTAAACGAACGAAATTTGGAACAACAACTACACATAAAATTTCTACTCATAAACAGAAGATTGCCATGTAAAATATAACATATAAAATGCATGCAATTCTATAACACGATAAGTAGAAACAATCTCAGTTTTATTATAATATAAGAACTGGGGTTTTACATGATGGAATAACAAGATCGCTGAGATAGCTGGCCTCAACAGATCTACAATAATGCCACAATGGGCCTCCCAAAACAAACTGAAAATCAAATCACTGCAACCTGTGAACCCTGAATGGATCCACCAAGGGAAGAGGTGGGTGCTCGTCCACTCTCACTGAATCACCCAAGGTTTTCCGTCCTGGGGCTACTATTGAAGTAGAGAACCATGTTCTCAAACCTCTCCACAAAAACAATACTCAAAACCAAATTGTCTCCAAATGATCTCCTCCACCCCTTTTATAGATCTGATGGATAGATCTCCAAGCCTCTAGAAGCATCTTATTTTATTATTTTATTATTATTCTAAAAGCTCTTCCATTGACTTTATCTTAAGTGACCTTTAATTTTATTTTATTTCACTTAGGTCACTTTTGGCCCTTCTTCTCCAATTAATTATTTTTCCTTGATTAAATGACCAATTAAAGTCATTTTTTAACTAGGGAAAATGGAAAATCGCCCATCATACTCCCTTCGGCCACTGGAAGTCTCTTCTCAGCATCCCATCCTGTAGATCTTCTCGTTTCAATTCCAACAAGCTATTACACTAAGGTGTTCCATCAATTAATCTCCCAGAATGCCACCTCGAGCATAACTAATTAAGTTATGCCCAATAATAACATTGATTTCTGAAAGTTGTCAAAATGCATCGAAACGAAAGGCAAACTGTGCGGATGATGGAATATGCCAACCGAATGCCATCAAATCCCATAAAAACTCCTCAAAACTCCATTGGGACCCCTGATGACATAAACCTGCTCCACTGACCTAGCCATCTCCTACCATGGAAATCCACCCTGGTTGTACTATGAAGAAGAATAAAAATGGGGACATGACATAGAACTGGACTGATTGCATCTTTATGTACATATCTCTTTATATGCACAAGTAACCACAACTACACATAAAAGTGACATATAACATAAGTAGGAGCTACATCATACTCCAATTATTAGTACATTCAAGTTGTATGTACAACCAAACCAAATTACAATCCTATTGGATCTGTGTGTATGTAACTTTACATGCACAATTAACCCCAAGTACACATATACAAGCAATGTACAAGACTAGGAACTACACCATATTCCAACAATAAGTACATTCATGTTGCATGTGGAACTTAGCATAATTATAATATTATTGCATCTTTGTCTATGTATATCTTTGTGTTCATGGATGCAAATAGCTTGCATCTTTGTTTGCATACATGTCTTAATGTATGCAATAGGCACAGAACTAAATTATAATCTTGACGCATTTATCTTTGCTCTTTTTGTTTTGGGTGTTGTATGTCTAAAATGCGGACAAGAAAACTCTATTATGACCCTAAGGCAGATGGGATTAAATGCATACATAATCTTGCCTAGTGGTGGGCCCACATTGGCAATGAGTGAGTATGTATATATATAGAGGTAACAAATTCATTAGAGAGAATAGAATTATTGTCCTCTATATTACATATTCTCTCAATTGACCTCTACATATACATGTTCTATCATGTTCTTTCTATTGACCTCCATATATACATATTCTCACTTATTACACAATTGGGCCCACTACCATGCTATTATATTATACATTTAAACAGATATCTGCCTCCATAAGGATCAACACAAACTCAACCTATTATCTTGCTCCCTGTAGGATCATATTAACTTCCATGGCAGTACTACTAATTTGTTTTGGGAACGTAAATCACTGAATTCTAATGACCAAAAGTAAGCTAGTATTGCATCCTAAGTAAGATAACCAAGCATAGATGATGTCTGAATTTTATAAATGATGCATGATCTAAACTTGAAATCCAAAAATAACCTGGCAATATTTGTTGCATCACAAAAAATAGAAGACAAATAATGCTGTCCAGATTTAATGTCCACTTATAAAGAAAATTTGATTTTAGTGATAACAAAATAACCATACCTAATGTCAAGAGCTTCTATACTTTTTACTGTTTCAATGGCAGCTCTGGTTGCTTGGTTGTTCATCCCAAGATGAGAACAAAATCTTCTCTGCACATCCCAACAGAAAGTGTGTCAAAATCAATCTACTATATAACTTTCATAACTTATGAAGCTAAGATTTACAAAAATAAAAATTCAAAATTAAATATGCTCTCTTGCTGAGAGACAGAGAGAGAGAGAGAGAGAACGCCAATGCATATAAGACACAAAAAAATAGCTGAATTCAGATAAATTAGCGCCTCTATGTAGAAAGTTGCCTATCATTGTACAGTCTAAATATATTCATAAAACTATTGAGATTTTAATGCTAATCTTCACTTGTGGCCACATGCCTACCTACTATTGGGGTATTGAGGCCCTTTATTGGCCAACTTATTGGGTATCAACCCATTTATTGTATATATTATCTATATTTAACTAGGTTGACCTAGTCACAATCCTGCAGATAGCACCCTATACCTAAAGTATGTGTATAAAATATAAATAAACATATACACTTCTCATTTGTACTATCTCACTTGTTCATGTCATTATTTGATAAAATCCTAAGGCTACTTCTAAAATTTTCACTCTATTAGTTTTTTGGTGGTTATCTCTTGCTCAAGTGAACTATGTTATGGGTTTGTCTCTCTTAAGTTCACCATTTTAGTGTTGTTATATCCTTTTCGTTTTCATTATGGTTCAACTAGGGTTTCATTCAAGAATTCACCATATATCCGTTGGCTTATGAATATAACTTGGTATTAGCGCTAGTGTAGTTTTTTCTTCCTCTATCCACTGTAAGGCTGTTTCAGACATCAAATTAAGGTTTTTTCAGTCCTTTGGGGCTTGTTACTACTCAAACTCAAGGAAATCCTCAAAAACTACTGGGTATGCCACCCACTGTCGCCTCAGTGTTTGTGCCTCTCATTTTAGACTAAAGGAAAGGAGGTATCCTAATCAAGGGGGTATGCCTATGGTCAATTAAGCTACACATCGTAGATGTGTGAAAGTTTTATTAGCTTGAATTGACTATGAATTTTGTCACCAAATAACCAATTTTCCTTATATATGAGAAATGATTAAGCATGTGAGTTTGTTACTTCAAGTGACACAAGTTTGCCAATGAATTACGAATCAACAACAAACTTTTGTCATAGAAAGCTGAAAATGACTTAAAGTGAGCTGTGACAATGTTAAATAACCAAGTAAAACTAGATTTGTTTATTGTCACAATAATTTCTCAATTATGCCTCAAGAAATGTTCACAACCAAGAATTATCCAAGAATGCTCAAATGTGCTCATGCCTTAACAATAACCATCCATTCAAATTAATGAATCCAAGTGCTAATAAGAGATCACAAAGTTACACTTAAATTATCAAGTTATTTGGGACATTTTTATATCAATGTTAAGATCCATCCATCAACACAATTGGGCAATAGAGTGATCAATGTACAACAGTCAACAATGCTTAGATCTGAAATATGTATCACATTTTCCCATAACTTGAAGTCCACAGGAAATGGTTACGTGCTCGAATTATGAAATGCTGCCAATATTGTGCGTTACTGTCTATAAACCATCATGAAAGGAAAACTTAAAACATAGCATATTTAAGATTAAGTTGTGTCAACTAACACTTATATGCAAAAGTGATGAATTCTCGCAAATTTAAAATCTGTTTGCGATCACTTGTTGCAGCAGATTTAGAAGAGAAATCATTACTCAAACTAGAATTTATGTCAAACCCTTAAGCACAAGTGTTATACCAGTGATTGCAATTGAAATTTTAGCTTCCAAACATGTCATTTGAGCACATATTGAGCACAAGTTCAATCCTCAGATGTGTTTTAAAGGTTGGATCAAATGAAATATTCCAAGATAGATCCTCACATTAATGTACTTCAGCATGGTAAATAGTAAGAAAGTGAGACGTGCTCTTAGAGAAAAATGTTGAAGTAAATTATGAATCTTTTTACCATCAGAAATGTTATACCATAAATAAAGTAAAACATTCCAAGGACAAGCAGACATCAAGGCAATCTTCCCGCAATAAAATTTCATAGTAAATGAGACTTTAAGACCTAAATTTGAAAGTTGTTATAGGGTTTATGCCATCGGTTTAATCTGTTTAGACTCTAGAGAATTAGATTGCCAAATATACGAAACATTGTATCAAGCAAGTGCAATGTATCATCCAATGTGGTATTTCCAAGATAAGACCTCAATTTAAAATCTCAAATCATTAGGCCTCTACCATCATCATTTGGTTCCATGAAAATGATTTTGTTGCCGCAAAATATAACAGCCCTTGGAGAGGGGCACTCCACAAGGCTAAAAATAGACCAAGAAACAACAATGGGGTAGTGGCCCACTATCACCACAAGCCAAAACCCCTTGCTCTTTATGGATTTTCACCGATGGGAGGAGTCCCGATATGTGAGGTCATCTAATGGATATTATAAGGTTAAGGTACAAGGTGACACAATAAGGTTTTCTACAAGAAAGGCACAATTTAGGTTTGAGGCTTCAATAGGAGGCGATTCACTTTCTTGATAGAGCCCTATTTGATGAGGCACAAGACCTAGGTTTCAATTGATGAGTTGAGTGTTGGTGTAACCAAAGATCAAGGCTAGGAGAAAAAGTTTCCAACAATGTATACTAAAAAGTCCAAGGCTCATGAAACCCTTGAAGAAGCCCCTAAGTTGAAGCAAAACTAGACTAGCGATGGGAGGAGTCCCGATATGTGAGGTCATCTAATGGATATTCTAAGGTTAAGGTACAAGATGACACAATAAGGTTTTCTACAAGAAAGGCACAATTTAGGTTTGAGGCTTTAATAGGAGGCAATTCACTTTCTTGATAGAGGCCTATTTGATGAGGCACAAGACCTAGGTTTCGATTGATGAGTTGAGTGTTGGTGTAACCAAAGATCAAGGCTAGGAGAAAAGGTTTCCAACAATGTATACTAAAAAGTCCAAGGCTCATGAAACCTTTGAAGAAGCCCCTAAGTTGAAGCAAAACTAGACTAGCGGTGGGAGGAGTCGCAATATGTGAGGTCATTTAATGGATATTCTAAGGTTAAGGTACAAGGTGACAATAAGGTTTTCTACAAGAAAGGCACAATTTAGGTTTGAGGCTTCAATAGGAGGCGATTCACTTTCTTGATAGAGGCCTATTTGATGAGGCACAAGACCTAGGTTTCGATTGATGAGTTGAGTGTTGGTGCAACCAAATATCAAGGCTAGGAGAAAAGGTTTCCAACAATGTATACTAAAAAGTCCAAGGCTCATGAAACCTTTGAAGAAGCCCCTAAGTTGAAGCAAAACTAGACTAGGGTTCCCCCTTAGGGGCAAACAACTAGGACAAGAAAATTTATGGACAAGATTGAAGAGGATTCCCACCAAAAGGATAGATTTTGTGGCAAATGCTATCCCCTTGATTTTTAGGCTCTCCAATCCCATGAATTCACCTTTCCTAGGGATTCACATCAAGACTTAGCTCACTTGGCCTTGAAGGGGCTGAATTAGGGAAAAAAGAAAGGAGAAAATTTATGGATAAAAGTTAAAGTGATCACCAACAAAGGAGGGTTGGTGCCTTATTCTTGGGTGAGTGGAGTCTATAATGTGATAGGTCAACCAATAAGTTTCCAAGGAGGTTGAGAATCGAGATACAGTGTCCAACAATCAAAATTTCAACAATTACTATGAAATGGATAGTAGATTCGTCATGGGAGAGCTACAAAGAGATCACCAATAGGACAATTCATTCACATGTTTTATGAGTCATGCAAGCAATAGATCATCTAGATAGTAATAAGTATATCTTCAACAAATTAGGACATAATTAGCATAACCTAGAATCAACATTATTCCATACATCAGACATGAACAAAATAGATATTCAACAATTAAGTGCACTTACAAGATAACATGCAAAGATTCCATCCATTTGTCCAAAGAATTGTTGGAAAGATAGACAAAATCAGCTCCAAATATCAAAGTGCATTTATAGATCCAATCTCCACCACAAGAAAAGAGGGTCGAAATTTCTTTAGAGAGAGAGAGAGGCAAAATTGTTGAATGGTGTTGTCATTGATGTCAAAGTCAGTCTTTGAATGATTTTAACATACGCCTTTTGATTGCATTAATTGGAAGTACAAATGGACAAGAAGTCTTGGAAAAGAAGGAAGGAAGCCCCTATCCAAGTGCCTTGCATTTGTTGAGGCAAAAGCATGTAGAGGACATTGATTTTGCACACAAGACCATCATCATTTGATAGTCCCCATCATGTTGTTTTCAGTGATAGGTGGCATACTACATGGTTCTTGTTGGTTGAAGATATATGCTCATTTGAAGATGGTATGCCCCAATGCATGGGCCATTTCACCCAATGATAGTAAAATATTAAAAAACTAATATAGGGGTCAAAGAATGATCCTCACCCAAGCATCAACTAAAAGATATTGATATGGCTCTCCAACGAAGGCAAAACTGCAAGAAAAATCCAAGACAAGTCAGCCTTGGCTGGAATATTATTTTCAAATTAAAATTATGGTCACATGGTAATAATGTCAGCCCTAAGGGCAGTTATATGGTCATTTTTGCACAAATCATAATATGGTTATGACTTGGTCGATTTCATTTGGATCAACCCACATAATCCTTGGACCCCCCACTATGCCTATATATATGTACATAATACTGGACTTGAAGTGCACAACAATCTATTGTGATGAATGAGTTTTACGGTGAATATTGATAGTGGTTCAAGTTTAAATATCACGGATGCAGCTGAGTTTTTGTTGAAGATGATACAGTTTTTTACTATGGTCATAATTGTTTGAAGCATTTGATGTCATTGTTCTATTGATATGGATCATATGCAATTGGCTTTGCTTGAATGTTTGACCAGATTCAATCCTTGACGAGTCGTGCCTGACCTCGACGCGAGTTTTGATTCAATAAACTTTACTAGGCAAAAGTAAAGTTCAACTTTAGCAAAGATCCGATCCTATCCATATTTTGCAAAAGTTATCCTTGACGAGTCGTGCCTGACTTCGACGTGAATTTTGATTCAATAGACTTTACTAGGCAAAAGTAAAGTTCAACTTTAGCAAAGATCCGATCCTGTCCATATTTTGCAAAAGTCTGGCAAAGATAGTGCAAGTCCAGGCTGAAATCATGAAGGAAATACGTAGCTTGTTAAAATAATTATGGGGCTGGTATCTTTAATGTATAGCAGTTGCAATAGGAGGAAAACTTGTTGGCACACATTGTTTGATTGAATGATTAACAAATTGTAATCCTGTTATTGGTCATTAAAAAATATGTGGATCGTAACCCTGAGTTTGGATGTCATTCCGTTAATATACATTTAACCCACAACAAGTCAGCAGAGGCACAATGTATATTCTGATCATGTGATTTATGTTTCCGCTCTGTCATTGTTATGTTAATGAATATGATTCGATTTGAAATGGCTTTACTATTAAAATGATATTGTGATTGGAACTAAAAAAAAAAAAAATCCACTATGCTTTTGTTAATGATACTCGAGCTTGTATCTTACAAGATTCACTCTGTTATCATGCATTTGGTGATGACCCACGGGGATTGATCCGCAAGCTCATCTGAAGGCTAGCATTGGAAAGGCTTTTGACAAATACCATATGGTTTTGATCTCTAGATATAATCGCAAATCGAGAGGAGTGGTGCAGTTGGTCACAATATGTGTGATTAAAGCCTGAAGTTTATCTTTGTAGCGTAACGAAAAGGATGCTATTGGATTTGTGGGTTCTACATTGGATCAACCAGAGCTAGAGAGGAGTAAGATCTATGATCTGTGCATTGGATGCTCCTCTGCAATGAAAAGAGGCATGCTGCAAATGAAGAGACCTGTGTGTGTGTGTTGAGTTTGGTCAAAGTTTGATACAATATTAATTAATTGTATTGCAAGGCCATTTGTGAAGTTGCTCTCAGAGTTGCCTTGAGAATATGTCGCTCCTGCTAATATGTCATTGCCAGTGCTAGTTTGTTGCCTAAGTAAGGCCTTGTTGTTGATATTTCAATTCATATGCTGAGAGTTTATAGCTGCCATGGTTAGAATTGCAGATGTATTATGTTGTAGAGTGGTTGAGCAAGAAGAGTTCTTATGTGCTACTAGGATATATGATATTGTAGGGCGGTGAGCAGGGTTGTGGCAGAGTTCCTATGATCTTGTGCTAGCATTATAGATTAACAATTGAGGCTAAGTTGGTGTTCTAGGAGAGATAGAGAGAGCGAGTTGATATGTTTTTACCTGAAAGTGTGCAAGCATTGCTGAAATGATGAGGCCTATGCTGTCATACTATTTGTAATGTGTTGTTGGCTGAGTGGAGTTTGTTGTAGAGCTAGAGTTTGCCAGTTCAGTGTATGTTGATCCACAATATGTCATGTATGGCTAAGTGCCTAGAAGACAGAGTATGTAGAAATCTGAGTTGCTACTATTGGTAGGGTTTTTTTGTTGCAGGAAGCTTTTGTTGATGTTATATATAGTTGAGAAGACAATGCTCATATTGACGCTAATATTGCTACTAAAAGATTGACAGTGAATTGTATGGGTAAGGACAGGGTTTGTGAGAAACAGATTTATGCATATTGCTACTAGGGTTTAACAATTTGATGTGCAAATTGAGCAAAGAGTACTAAGCAGACTTGGTTATTGAGCAATGGTTATGAATTGCAGTGATCAGCTGCAGTGGCTAACTAGTGTGATTTATCTTATCTTCAGGGTGGTGCGAGGTGGAGACTAAAGTCTCCTTCAAGTAGGATTCTCAAAACACTTTAGGGTGGCAGGGTGATGCTAGGGAAACAAATTGATGCTAACAAGGTGTTGAAGCGTCCTTCCATTAGAGCTGGTAAAACCAAGGTGTTGGTGCATCCTTTCAGTTGGAGCTTCATTTTGATGTAATCTTTAAGACATATATTAAAAATCATTTGGTGGTTTTTCTCCCAAAAGCGTTTCCACCTAAAAATCTCTTGTTACTATCTATGATGCTATGCATTGTTGAATGGTGATGTTCTTCTTTAATGTTTAATTGATATGATTAAAACTATTTAAAAATGCCCAATATTGATTCACCCCCCTCTCAGTATTGGTGAATATTCCAACAATCGGAATCAGAGCGAGTTCCTTCAGTTGCAGCCTAACAGCTAGAAGGCATATCTCAGGAGAATAGAGGTGAGAAAGTCAAGGAAGCACACCTCCAAATGATCAAAGGAAGTCTCTGACATTGCAGAATTTGTTACAGCGGCTGAGGAGAAACAGGTTGGTCCAATTTCTTTGTTCGATGAAACGAGCTATGAATTTTTGAAAGATAGAATGAAAGCCTATTTGGGAGCTCTTGGATATGATGTATGGGATTCAATTATTTTTGGAAACACATCTACTAATGAATCAAGAACGTCCATTACAAAAGCAATGAATGTCCTTCTATGTGCCTTGCTAGATTCTGTGAATACCAAAGTGGATCAATGCTCGTCGGCCAAAAAACTTTGAGAGAAACTTTATAATCTCTACTTAAAGAAGCATGCAGATCAAGATGATGGTGATCATAATTCAAATAGAGCAGATACTCAAATCAAAGAATCCAACGACGATGAAGAAGAAGAAGCAAAAGTGTACATGGAGAGAGAATTGATCAATGCCTTAAGTGATCTTTGAAAAAGAGTGAAGAAAAACCATATACTCGAAGAAGAAGTTTCCCTTCTAAGTCTTCAAGTAAAGGATGCAAAAAAGACAAAAAAAAACTTGAAAAGCCAAGTTCAAGACAATGAGGCAGAAGTTTCTCAAAAGCAAAAAGAACTTGATGAAGCTCTAGCTAAAACAAACAAGCTCAAGGAATGGAAGAAAGAGAAATTGCAGAACACTGAAAGGAAGAATCATGTCAATATTGAAAAGGATCGAGAAATTGATCACTTAAAGACAAAGGAAAAGGAAGCAAGTAAAGCTCTATGTAATGAAGCCACAAGTTCCAAGCCACCACAGAGCAATATTGAAAAGAAAAAGCATAATCATTCAAAAGAAAAATCTAAGTGAAAAATAGAAGAACATTGAAAGTGTTGTTGCTCCAAGAAGTTATGTTGAGGTAATCAAGGACAAGGATAAACAAAGGACTGAAGCTCTTCCAAGGAAGAATGTATTTAGAAGATCAACAACATCAAGACAAGCCATTTCATCCAGGTACCCTTGCATATTTACTGGTTTTTTTCTTTTCATGTACAAATTTTGGACATAAGACTAGGGATTGCAAAGCTTATGACAGGGATGATTATCAAGGTCATTATCAAAACCCTAGAAGCAAGTTCGCAGAAACATGACAGATATTCAAATGGCACCATTAGCGAAAAGTATATGACAGTTCCTTCGTCATTCAGGTATTATATAGAATGCTTCAAATGCCATAGCTATGAACATATAGTTTGTGATTGCAGAAGCATGACGTAATCTTCCAAAAGGGTAAACCCTAATATCAAGTACGAGAAGGTTTGGAGAAGAAAACAAAAGCAAGAAAAACAGGAGAATGAAGAAATCTCAGATTTCATGCTCTCAGAATTTGTAAAGTCGCAAGTCCATGATAAATCTACAGGTACAAAGGAATATGTCAAGGTTCAAAATGAACCTGCAAAAGAGCAAGTTTATATATCATTCTAAACAACTAGCTTGGAGACTTCTAGTACTATGAATGTTGAAGAGGGGGGTTCTAAGTAGCAGCAACTATAAATTTGATGATCCATCCATCGACAGTTTGATTTTGAAAGGCAAACTCACAGTGGTTGATGGCAGACATGAAGAAGTCGTCAGAACTGCAATCAGCATTATGGACAATTAGTCAGCTTTATGTTCAATTGAGTTGCAAATTTGAAAAGTCGAGTCATGGGCAGTTTATGTAGCACTTCAAGATTAGAAAACTTGCAAAAGGACTCATTGCCATTACCATAAAGGCAAATTTTCAATAGAGCATATTGACAGATGAAGCCAGCTTGTCATAGAATGGCAAGAAGTAAGATGCGCGGCAAGATAGGGGGAGAAAGGAAAATTGCAGGAAGACAGAGGAAGATACTTCATCAAGGGGAGTTGCCCATTGACATTGATGTCAAAGGGGGAGAGAATTCAAGAGAGGAAGTGTTAGAAAATGCAAAGTGGCAACTTTATTAATTCTTGTTTTCTTTAACCTCAATATTTGCTAGTGAACTTAGTTACTCTTCTTTATTTTCTTTATTAAGATCTTTTCATCAAACAAATATCAAGAACTAAACACCAGGACACAGAAATTAGGCTCCAAGACAGGCAAAACCCCTCCAAGGGGAAAACCCAAAAAAACTCATCTCTTGTTATACAATCTGCTTCAATCAAGACACAAATACCCAAACCCTAGACCAAGTCCTTCTCCAAGTACCAAGTCAACCCTCCAACAAGTCTTTCACTAATCCTGCAACAACTAGCTTCAATACTACAACTTCGACTTGCCAGCTTCAATATTGCGACTTGTACTGCTTCTTTGATCCTGCAATTTCGGCCTTGCAAATACTAAGGAAACCCTAATTTATCCTCCTCATGAGACCTTCCTAGAGCAATACAGATCTTCCCAAGGTCAACGAGGTCAAGGTAGGGTATTCTTCCTTCCAGCTACAAGATATTGTACTTCATCCTTCTACAACTCGGCCCTGCAACTTCGACCTCCTTCTGCAACACCAAAAACCCTAAAATTTTGCATGTGTGAAAGAGATAGACCCCAAAAACAAGATTTTGTGTCTTTTCTTCTTTTGGACCTTTGCTCTTATTTTTCTTGTTTCCCATCTACAAATGGAATTCTTTCTTGAGAGATCGAACTTCTTGAGTGAGTGAGTGCTAAATGAGGTCGAATTGCTCCTTAAGTGGTCGAATTCCCTCCCTTAGGCCAACTTGTCACTGTTAGGGCTGACTTGTACGAGTTTCCAGGAATTTCTAGACTCAAAATTAATCCTTTTTACAATTACATTTAGCCCGAAAGGGTCTTATAAATATGATGTTGATTCCTTTGACTCGTGACAATAAATCCTAAGACCTAACAAACCCTAGAAGCATGAAGAACATGCTTTAATCTAGAAGACCATCAATAATGCACATGAAACCCATGCTTTGTAATAATAATTTTTTCTTTTCTTCTCTTGTTTGTTCCATAGGATACATATTGAAATAGGTACAACAATAATTACAAATACTGAAACTAGTTACATTTTCAACACTCCCTCTTAACTAGGAAGGTATTCATAATTATAGTACAACATCATTCTCAATCTGAAGAGTTCTCGTAAAAAGAGTCAGATTGATAAGCCATATTGTAAGCATCATCATTATGACCAGCACTATCTTTGAGGCCTAACTAGACAAGCTCTTCTTCATTGAAGAGCATCATGTTGGGAGGCTTTACGTGTGATACCGCACCACCTCTATAAGCCACATACCCCATCCGAATGTACACAAAGTATGTCCTTTTAGGACTATTCTTATCTTCGATCTCCATACTTGAGTCCTCAAAGAATATCAGTCCTCTTCGACCACCCTTCTCTTGGATTCCTGTCACATCCTCAAACAGTGTCAATGCCTTTCCTTTCTTGGATGATCTATCCTCAAGGAAACCACAGATGCTTATTTAATCCTCTACCATTCTCTCTCCAATGCCTTCACTTAGACTTACAGTTGTTAGTCTCAGTCAAGTGCTTGACACATGAAGCAGAGAATGCACGTGATGTCCAACATCACTCCCTCTCAACCAAAGAGGATAACCCTATTCTCTTTGTAATCAAAGAATAGATCCTTGCTCCTATTCAAGAAGACTTCCTTACTCCCTCTCAAATCTAGAGGAGATTCCCGACTTCCTTTCTATTTGGGAAATCAACACCACAAGTCTTATAGCTTGTCTTCATATGAGTATCAACTAACAGTTTTCCATAGCTTGGCTAGCTCATTCACATCTTCTTGTATCAAGCTTGCTTTCTTTCGAGATCATGGAGCCATCTACACTCTTTGTTCTTGTGACAAGATCCAGATCATCTCTTTTTCTCATCACTTTCATCTTCAACATGAAGGCATTGTATTGAACCTTTCCAAACTTCAAGTTGATCATGGCTTCCCCATGAAAGTGATCGCCTTGACCTTCAGGTTATCTTCTCGCACTACTACCTTCCAATCCCAAGATGGTAATATCTTAACTTCATAGTTGCCAACATTCTTCATTCATTTCCATTCACACAATTGAACTTGCCTCAATTGTCATTATGTATTCCTGCGACATATTTCCAGGTAGCAAGATAATATGTTAGCTAGATAACCAACAATTAAAAATCGGACTTACATCATCATGATGACCTTCTTGTACCATCAACATCCTCATCGACCATCTCCATTTGAAACTTCCTTCATGCATCAGAGCACCCAAGGTTCAAACTTGATTACCAAGTTAGAACTTA
This sequence comes from Pinus taeda, assembly GCA_000404065.3. Classification (NCBI taxonomy): domain Eukaryota; kingdom Viridiplantae; phylum Streptophyta; class Pinopsida; order Pinales; family Pinaceae; genus Pinus; species Pinus taeda. The sequence goes on along the minus strand of APFE030837550.1, from coordinate 39,433 downwards.
TCTTCCAGAGATTATAATGGATGTTTAATCAATGTTGTATATTCTAGAGTAAGTCAAATTCTTCTTTTAAAGCATCATATTATATACTCAAGCATATTTTATGACCAACTTTCTTTTCACAAGATTCTATGCATATGAATCTTATCTAAAGTTTTGCAGCATGCATTCCTATGCTTTCACACAATCATCTAGCTATCTGCCCTAAAGTGAGCCTACAACCTAACCCATTGCATTCGTTCATCCCTTTAACAATATTGATTCCACATTACATGGAATGTCTACTAACCTTGTCATGATGCTTTTCCTAAGGACCTTCCAAAATTATGGTCCTTCCTGAATCATGATGATCTAACTAAGCAAGATGACAACTTTTAACATAATGTTAGATAATACCTAAATGAACATTATGCAAAAATGGTATATCTTTCCATCTATCTAGATGATCTCTACAAAGAAACTTAATCATGTCAATTCTAGACATGCTACTATCATATGTTTCTCCCTATGATACTATACATAATCGTATTATCTAAACAAAAGAACATTCTATATGAAGAACCTGCCAAACAAAGTACCTTCTTTGTTAAGAAATCTAGGGCAGCTAGATTAGGGTGATTAGGGATAACTGCTTGTGATGTTCTTTTACTTCTACTTGAAGTACTTGTAATTAGCTTCCTGTCTTGATTATTATAATGTTTCTTATCATCAAACAGCTACCAAACTACGAAGATCAATAGAATTAGAGGACACGAGATATACGCTACTAGCTAGGGCAAAAACCTCTCCTAGAGAGGAAAACCCACAAGAATTCTTCTCTTCTTATAGAATCTTCAAATGACGAATTCTAAGACCATTTAGACCCAAGACAAAGACCCCTCCAAGACCAATTCAACCTCTCCTTTGATGAGCTTGTATTTCACAAAGTCAACCCAAGTCAAACTGGTTGAAAAACTGCTTCAGCTTCACTTCCAATCTCAAGTTCAGACATGCAACTTTGACTGCAATTTTTTGGCCTTACTGCAATAACCCAAGCTCACACGTGTGGGTGAAATATGGTGAAATATGTCTCCTTCTTCGCTTCAAGAACTTCTTCTTCCTTGATAACTCGACTTCCAAACTTGATCTTGTGAACCCAAACTTCAACCTTATGTGATAACTGCAATTTCAGTCTTGTTGCAACAAAAGTGTGCCCTTTCTTTGCACATGTGGGAGGATGTAGCCCAAAATAGTCTTCAGAAAACTTCAATCTTTTCTTCTTTTGGTTATCCTCTTGTTTGCTTGACCCTTGAAGTTTCTTTCTTATCCTTTAAGAAACTTCTTGGATGATCTTCTAATGAGGTCAAATGCCTTGTATAAATACCCTTTCATGGAGCTCAAAGGACCCTAACAAGGTCAACTTCACTTCTGCAGACCGACTTCTTCTCTTGTAAGCCGACTTATCTTCTTGCAGGTTGACTTGGTCTTGGAGGTAGAGTTTTCACACTTTCTTTTGACTTGATAAAAAATGCCCAATAGGGTATTTTACATATGGCAATGACTCTTTGACTTCTTTGATTCTATGACAAATCGTAGAAGCACACAATGGATGCTTGACCTAAAAAAAATTGACCTTGAGCATGAAACCCATGCTATAAAATTAATATAATAAATTCCCTTTTCTCTTTACATCAAATACATAAAATCAATAGTACATAGAATATTATGAATACCAAACCTAGTTACATATTTCAACACTCCCTCTTAATTAGGGAGGTATTCATAATAAATAGATGGTACATGGACATTCTCATACTAAAGAATTCTCATAAGAAGAGTCAGATTGGTAAGCTATCTCATAAGCTATCTATTCAACTTATATCAGTGCATCTAATCATATCAATCAACATTGTCATATAGCAAGGCCTTGACTAACAGCTCTATCTCTCCACTAGATTAAAGCACAATGTCGGGGAGACAAATGATTTATAGACACCTTCATCATTGTCTCTCAAGGCACGTACCCCATCCGGATGTTCACAAGGTATGTCCTTTTAGGACCTTTCCTCTCTTGGATTAACACGTCCTCAAGGAATTTCCTCTTCGACTACTCTTGCCTATTGGATGCCCTACTTCATCCTCAGGGTATCGCAACTCAGATGCTTACCCAATCCTCCATTCTTTCTTCACAATATGAAGACAAGAATGATGTGTCTATCTCTCGCTCTCAATCAGGGAGGTATCTACTCATTCCTATAAAAGGAATATACCAAAGCTCCCTCTTAACTAGGACTTGTTTCCAACAACAACTATCTGCTCTTTGGTGGAGATCATGGTACTATAAACTGCTTGCAATGCTCCTCCTTTTTGCATCATCATGTCATGGATGACCTTCAACTTCTTCATCATGGAGGTGTCTTCTTCATAACTTCTTTGTAGGGCTTCGGCCATCTTCTACATCACTTTCCCTTTTCTCTTCATAGTGTTAAACCACGAAATGCTAGTCATGCCATCTTCATTTCATCGAAAAGTGACCTTCTTCGTCATCATTTGGCTATCATTCATACTGCTACCTCTTTCCAAGTCATGTTCCTTCCAGAGTTATCCATCCAATATTATGTGTACTCGTTGTAGGTGAATTTCTACAACCCTCTTTCGGCAGCCCTGTTCCAACCCAACCAGATGCTTGCTTTCAAAATTAAAAGTAAATCAAAAATATAATTACCTCTTCATGATTGCCTTTTCATCATAATATCTACTTCAGCAACATCAACATCTTGTATACTATTCGAACCAATCTCCAAGACATTTACTACCAAGGTCCTCCTTTAGACATATCAGGGTCTTCATACCTTTTTCATGGAGATGTCATAGCTAATCCTTCTAATTGTTATCAGATGTTGATTACTCATCTTATCTCAAGTGGCTATATGTACATCTTTATGAACTCTTCTTCTAGCTTCATTATTTATTGCTTCCTCAGGATCTCAATACATAGTTCCTTCATTATAAGAACAATGGTTGCCAACCACCTCATATTCTTCATGAGGCCATGTAATGTTGATTCTATCTTGTCATCATATAGAAGAGTCCAAGGCATATTGTATTTATGGCTTCATGTATCATTCGTAAGGAAGAGTCCCTTCTTCAATCATGCTCATGAGATAGAACATTCTACCCATTCCATTCTATCTACAATTAAGTGATGACATGGTTGTATCCATCTATCAAAGTCAAATATATACATACCTTTTCTTTCATACGATCATCTAGGCTTCCTTCAGCAGCTTCCCTTACCTTGGTTGAAGATGAAAATGCTTCAACTAAATTGTCATGTTTCACTTCTTTGTCAACATAACTTCATCCTTCTAAATTATGGATTCCACACCAGATGGAATGTAGACTATCTATGTGACACTTGCTTCTTCTAAGTAGAGGTGAACCTTTTAATAAAGATTCCAAAGGAGGACCTTGATGATCCTTACTCTGCAAATGCTTCTTTCTAATGATGGTGAGGTGTGACAAACTCTTATCTTCCTATCTTGCTAAATGACTTGCTTCAACCATACAAACTGCTACTTCAGCTCTCCTTCCATGCTTCTAATATGATGTCATCTCAATTCTATTATAATGCATATTATCATGACTATAATGCATCCTACCATGACTTGCTAACTTCTATATACTAAAAATAAACTAAATGTATGTGAGACCTTCAATAGTAGAGGTCTTTGACTTATTCCTTCTTTGACTTCTTCTCTTCCAGTTCTTCTACTTCTTCAGTCACGTGGGCTTTACTTCTTTCTTTCATTTTCTTGTTGCCCTTCTTGAATTTAGGACAATTCCTCTTGAAGTGGCCATATTCATTACATTCGAGGCTCAAATTTTTCAAACTTCCCTTTCCTCCTTGTCATAGTTGCATATGCTTGTGTTTGTTCATTTGATCCAACATCATTCTTTGACTTTAATCTGGTTTCTTCAATCTTACATAATGACCACAGATCACTGAATGGACTGAATTCCTTCTTTTCATAGATGCTTGATACAAAGTTGCCCCGTTCATCTAGTAATGCATTGAGTACAAGAGTGGTCATTTTTGGATTTGACATTGTTTCTCCTAGCTCTTGTAGTTGATCTCTTATTTGAGATACCTTCATGAGATATAAGGCTACCCTTTCTTCTCTTGGTACTTTCTTGTATATTTTGATTCTTAAAGATATTATTTCTCTTGTTGTACTCACAAAGAACGATTCAACCAACTTGTCATAGATTTCTTTTGATATCCTCAAGTTTGCTACATAGGGCATGAGACAATCCTTGATCTATCCAATGAGGATTCTTTGAGCCCTTATTTCTCCTTTCGTATACTTTGATAATGCTTGAGATTGTTCTTGTGGAGCTTTGGAGATTGAGCCCTCGACATATTCAAAAACTTCATTTTCTATGAGGATCAAATCTATTCTCTTCTTCCATGCAAAGTAGTTTGATGTCCCAACAAGTTTATTATTCTCCTTGTAGAAAGAAGTCATTTGGTTTGTAGATTGAGACATAAAATATAATCCGTGGACTTGAAGTGTACAACAATCTCTAGTGAAGAATGAGCTTACAGCGAATATTGTGTTGAAAATTGGGCTAGCTATGGGACGAATTTCCCATGAGAAACCCAACTACCCCAAAAGAAGCCCATCTTGCCCCAAAAATAATTTAATTTGAGTAAAGGAAATTATTATTTAAATCTCCTCTTATTATTAATTGATATGACAAGTTTAGGCAAGAAATCATCAAGCATGTGGAATATATATTTTAAATATTATTGGCAAATTTATAATTTGTGTTTTTCCCTACAAATTTACAAGTCGGCCTCAGCCAGCCCAAAAGTCGTGACCCTAAATATGCATTTATCCTCCATCATTTGATACAACAACTCGAACTTCTATGGCACACCTGCGGTCTAATGGAGGCATATGTTTGCAGTCTATTTATGCCTCGCATCTGTGGTTATCTGTGGCCTAGTTGAGGCACCTCCTATGGCCTACTTCACCTATCTTTTGCGGCCTGCTTACCCTTTGTTCTGTGGCTTATTGGTGGTTTGTTCTACGACCTATTGGTCTCTCTTCTGCAACCTACTTACCCTTTGTTTTGCGGCCTATTGGTATTTTGTTCTGCGGCCTATTAGCCTCTCTTCTGCGACTACTTCTGAGGATTTCTTTTGAGTATTTTATGCGGCCTCCTATTCCTGTGGCCCTAATTATGGCAAGTCTGTGCCCTAAATGAGGCTCCCATTGCGGCCTCTCAATGATAACATCTGCAACCTAATTCTATGATTCTATGCAACCTACTTCAACAATATAAGCAGCCTATCTCTGCGACCTAATCTCAGTCCATATGCTCTCTCTCTCTCTCTCTCTCTCTCTCTCTTTCTCTTTGGTTGCATATGCAGCGTAATGATCAAATCATGTGTGAGCCTCTCTCTGTGAATTGAGGGTCTCTTCTAGCGAGGTATGTGGACTATATTTGGTGCAACCTTTATGGGTTAGGTTGCAACCTACTTGAATAGTATTTATGTGCCCTAACCAGTGATGATTGGCAAATAGATCGAGCCCACATAACAATATTATTTGTCAAACAATGATGTATGGCAAGGTCTATCTATTATGATGTATACAGTGTATAGCAACGATGTATGTCAGTGATATAACAATGTTGCATTACAGAGATATGACAGTGGCATTAATGACAATGACCTTATTCTATGACAATGAACTAATGATGTATGATTGTGATATATATAACAGTGATCTTGATATATGTTAGTAATCTTGATATATGACAATGATAGCAGTAACCCTATGACAGTGATATGTAGCAAGAGATATTGTGACAGTGTTGTTTGGTCAGTGATCCTTGTACTTGTGACAATGACGATTGGGGCAGTGATAGATGTGCTTATGATAATATTGCATGGCAGTAACTTTTTATGACGATGACAGTGATGTGGCAGTGTCTTTGTGACAATGTTAACAGTGATATATTGTAGTGCCCTTGTGTCAAATGATGTACGCAATGCTCCTATTATTATGATGTCAGATATACTTGACAAAGATTGATGTTACTTGTGATAGTAGACTTGTCTGCTTATGAGGATATAGTATGATCCAGGATTGGTCCTAGGTGGCCTAATGTGATTGATGATGATAAGACTTATGTCTCATTGTACTTTGTATCTCAACTGAACATTCGATGAATATTAAGAAGAAGAATCTGGTTGGGTTTGGCCCCTTCTGGGAATTTTTCCTTGGTCTTTAACATAAATCTTGGTGTCTCTATTGTGAATGTTTTTCTTCTATTGTTCTTTATTGTTCTATTGTTTTGTTGATGTTATTGTTCTCTCTACATAATTGCTAATGATGATATGATGGTATGGGGTGAATATAATGTGAAAATGTTTTAAAATACAATTATCTATAGCAAAGAACAATCTACCCTTAAAAATTAGCATATTGATTTTGGTTTTGGTCCAATGCAAGTGAGGAGTTTTTGTTGAAGATGATACAATTTTTTACTATGGTCATAACCATTTGAAGCATTTGATGTCATTGTTCAGTTGAACTGGATCATATGTGGTTGGTTTCACTTATATGCTTTGAGAAATTCAATCCTTGAACTGAGCCTAACCTTGGCATGAGTTTCAATTCAATTGACTTTGCATATGTAAAGTTCAACTTTAGAAGAGGTCCAATCCCGTCCATATCTTGTAGAAGTTTGGCAAAGACAGCGCAGGTTCAAGCTGAAATCATGAAGGAAATATGTAGCTTGTTAAAATAATTGTGGGTGTAATATTCCTAATTGGAATTTAACATCTAATACCAGTAATGGACTAGGAACCATAAATAAACTGGAACTCATACACAATTAAAACACCAAAATGTCCAATAACACAATCTAAGCCATTTTAGTAATTTTATGATAAAAGAGTACATAAAATGAGCTGAAATTTTGGAACTTGGGCTTGCTATGCAAGTTGAGCAGAACTCAGAAAATGGCCTAAACCCAAGTAGTAGAAATGGTCCCAGAGTGATTTGTGCACTATCTAGAAATAATATGCTACTAGTTGTTGGCTGGAATGTTGATCTTAGGGCTGAATACTCCTCAGAATGCTCTGAAAATTTAGCTCTGAACTCTCCCAAAAACCCAGAAATGGTTTGGCCCAACTCCAAGCCAAAACTGAGCCCACCAAGTGATGCAAATCCCCTAGCTAACTAGAAATTCGCCCTGCTATAAGAATGTGGATTTCATGCTTGATGTAGCTTGTTAAAATAATTGCGGGTCTAATATTCCTAATTGGAATTTAACATATAATACCAAGTAATGGACTAGGAACAATAAATAAACCGAAACTCATACACAATTAAAACACCAAAATGTCCAATAACACAATCTAAGCCATTTTATTAATTTTATGATAAAAGAGTACATAAAATGAGCCGAAATTATCTCCCTCTGTAGATACTAGCTCACCCCTGAGGGTAGCTGAACCGCTAAATCCTGTTGTACCCGAATTCCATGCTAGTCTCAGAAGGGTGCCACCAAGTTGACGATGCGCCACTCTAACTATGACAAACTTCCCATAATGCTCATACTGTATCCTCCCTTCCTAAAACCTAATGGTGGAATCTCTATGAAGGCCAAGCTTATCCTACCCAGGCATCTCCATGATGTCAATGTCTACCCATCCACTGTCAATCTCAGTCTTGAGCAGCAACAGGATAAATCTACCTCACCATACAATGGAAGTTTCAACAATCTCCCATGTGTCACACCCAAGGTGAACTAGATCACCCTCTCCCATGATCCTGCTCATCATAGAGTGTCCTATCAATCAATTGGATCCCTGGATCCCATAGCCATACTAGAGATACACAACTCCCAAACCTCCCTGCATGCGGTTGTGACCTACTGCTAGCTGTTGGGACCCCTTTGTGTCTCGTCTTTGAACCCTTTATGTATCTAATAGATGGACCCCAAGTATTAAGAATTTGCCCCAGGCATGCCATTCTACCTCGCTCCTGCCATACCAAACAGTGAAATCTAATATCCTGCCTCCTGAAAGCACACCCCAATACTGCCTAGAGTAAACATTTGCCTGTAGACAAGGTCTACCATCCACTGCACCTCATGCTCATATAATGCCTCGGACTGTCAAGCCAAAGGTGGATCATGCAACTCCCTCGCAATCACCTCCCTAACTGTGATCGCAGGGGTGGAACATATGCTACCTCAACAGTAAGCCACACCATCCCTAAGCCTGTATCTGTCATCTCATGCAAGCACCAAATGTTTCAATTAGAGAGTCTCCCTTTTGCCCACGACACACAGTGTCTCATCCAATTGCCTAGGGTGAGCCTCCCATGTCCTGTTGTCTATACTAAGAGCATCAAGGAGCAATAACCAAACACTCTGCGACTGTAAGAAATATTGGAGAGCGCTGGGTGGGTAGGTCCCCAAGGGTATGATCAAGAGTCTAGAGGGATACTGAAGAATAATCCTATGGATGTCCCTCTCTCTGCCTCAGATCCACTGATAAGTTATAACCCAATCGAAGACCTACCTTCATTGAACATGGTGTCCCCAAATGCTCAACAACGTCCTCATCGATCCTAGGTAAGTTGCACCCAATGGTACCCCTAATGTCCCGGTCCATAAGTCTCCTTGGAGGTAATGCTCCAAGAGCCCATTGTGTCGCACCATAGGCCATTGCATACCACTAAGTATCCCCGTACTCCTTGGCATGCCACTGTACATTGCGACCTGTCCCTCTACAACACTGGGTACCCCTTGCTACTGCTATACCATCATGTACTATCTCGTGTCCTACATGTGTCACTGTACCTGTCACTCCCCGCGTGTACTCAATGCGATGTGAGACGCTTCTCCTACTCCACAGTGAACTCCAACACACTATGACACTCCTCCATGCACCTCTGTGCTCCTCTACAAAACATTGAACTTTGCGGCAAGACTTTGTGCACCACTGAACCCCTACGCCAATTGTCACACCACCCTGCATCCTCAACCATCCCACATGCATCAATGCATCCACTACTCTGCTAGTGAATCCACCATGATGTGGGTTACACCTCCTCATCTGCCCTGGTAGACCTGAGCAGCCTAGCTCCTCACATGCTAACGGGAATGATACTACTGTGCCTAGCCTCAATAGCTCCTATGTCTAATATGCCAATAAGAGCGAACTATCTCCATATAATGCCCTATCTGATAGCCTGTTGATGCCAGCTCCTTTGACAAGCCCCTACCAGAATATGTTGAACATCCTACAGTCCCATGTACGCCCAACATCCCTGGACAACCAGCAGAGTCTACCTGCCCCCCTGTCAATCCAACCCGACACTAGCGCTAATGCAGATCTAAAAGGTGTGGGCGCTCGATCACTGGACCTATCACACTGTTAATACCATCACTAACCAAGATGGGGATTCCCACCTGGATCCCAACAACAATCTAGCCCTCGTACTCCTCTAGTAATCCATGGCCTCTGCTGAAAAGCAGCCATGGATGTAGCCAACCATCTAAGCTGGTCTCTCGGGTTCTATCTCAGTTCCTCTCGCCATCCAATCCCAAAGGAGGGATCGAATGTACAATATTTCGTGTATGGGACAAGCCCTCCATGTTGACGTTGTGCCATACTCAACTCAAGTTGATGGGCCCTGCTAACCTGGTCGTCCCCTATGATCTATCTAGACAACTCCGCCTCTCTCCATCCAATGCATAAGGGTGAGATAATAACGTTGTGGACCTCGTCAGCATGCCTCTAAAGCGGACTGTGTTGGAATCCCAACATGTGCTCTTTGCGTTGCCTCTCGTCAATGTCTAGTCCCAAGGACGATTTCCATCACGGCCTCAAATTGAGCCTCCAACTGCTCTTCCACCGACAACCCATCATATAAAACATCCTCACCAGTCAGCTATAGGTGACTGTCGTCTGGAAGCTCTGTCATAGATTTGGATGCCTCTATACCTATCAACTCCTCTTCAACAATGAAGATGTCTCTCAGCACCTCATCAACCTGTGGTGTGTTGGTATCACCTAAAAACTCGGTCACAACACTGGGTACCTCATCAATTGTCGGCATCTCATCAACAGGTGTTATGCTCAACTATCTCCTTGCCAACCATGGCCCCTTCAACTAATTTTTCAACTTCTGCCTTGATCCTCCTCATCATCCTTGCATAATTCCATTGAATTCCCATTGATTTGTGCATGTCTCCTAGTTCACAGAACTCCCAAAAAGAGAGGGATGCCTAAATGCCATGTCACAATGATTGGTATGCCCTCCAGTTTGCTGCCAATAACTCCACATCAATCGCAATCATGACTTGCCATCTTGATGCATTATCCATAATTTTGGGCATAGTGGATTTATTGTATAATTGAGAATGGTCCCTATTCCCAATTGTGGTGTGAATCAACTGCTCCCCCACATCAATCATCATTTGTTGCATCATAATCACCTCATTCAAGGTCACTGCCATGTTTGATTTTAATCTTCCTTTGGATCCCATGAATTTTCAATTTATTTTTTTTTATTTCAGGTCTTGTCATCACTTGGCAAAAAGCCCACAACTTGGCCAAGGTCATGGCTTTGATACCATTGTAGTATTCCTAATTGGAATTTAACATATCATACCAAGCAATGGACTAGGAATAATAAATAAATTGGAACTCATACAGAATTAAAACACCAAAATGTCCAACAACACAAGCCATTTTATTAATTTTATGATAAAAGAGTACATAAAATGAGCTAAAATTTTGGAAACTGGGCTTGCTATGCAAGTTGAGCAAAACCCGAAAAAATAACCTGGACCCAAGTAGTAGAAATGGTCTCAGAGTGATCTGTGCACTATCCATAAATAATCTACTACTAGTTGTTGGCTGGAATATTGATCTTAAGGTTGAATACTCCTCGGAATGCTCTAAAAAATTAGCTTTGAACTCCTCTCCCAAAACCCAGAAAAACCAAGAAGTGGTTTGGCCCAACTCGAAGCCAAAACTGAGCCCATGAAGTGATGCAAATTCCCCAGCTAACTAGCAATTCACCATGCTATAAGAAGGTGGATTTCAGGACTGAATATCGCCCAGAAAATTCCATTAAATTAGTCGAAGAATCCTCTCAATAAACCCACAAAAACCTAGAAAAGGTTTGGGTTGAATCCACCGACCCCTGGTGAACCCCAACAAGTATGAATTGCCCAATCTGGCTAGAAAACATCCCACAGTTTTGGTACTACTGAATTATGCCCAAATCTACCACGGAAATTTCTCCCAACTCTAGTGAAATTCTCCACTAAGAAATACCTCATATCTTCAACCCTTATCTCTCCCAGCTCCACTTCTTTAATCCCTTGCACAACACTTGGTCAAATAGCTTTTGTGCCCTTGCCAAAAGAGAGAAAAGTCAATCCAGGTAATAACCTACAATCCAGCCCGATGAATTGTTATCCAAGCTCCGGTCTAACAATAAGAAAATTCCCTGCAAAAGCACAGAGCCTCTAACCAACGCGTGCTCCCACAATGTGCTCGACAAAAATACCTCTGTGCTCAAGAAATGTGCACTGCTGAGTAAACTCCTGTAATGATGTCCAATGGAACCTCTGAATGGATCTCCCCAAATTGCTCACTAGGGAAACACTCCAAGTTCTCCGAAATGAGAGTGGAATTCCCGCTTGGAAATTCCTTGTGTTGAACAGCACTGGTTGTCTTGGCTAAGTAGCTCAAGAGAACTAGTGTTAAATTGTCAAATAATCACAAGATACCAAATGGAGGCCTCCAAGCTCTATTTATAATTCTCAGACCTCTCCCATGGTGGTCCCCACTTTCCACTAATAAAATATTACTTTGTCGACATTCTTCATTAAAATAATAATTTCCACATTTCTCCCACAAAATAATATTTTCTCCTTTTTATTTAATATCACCAAAAATTGGCAAAACTCCTTAGTGAATTTTGCACTCACAAAAATTGGGAACATTACAACAAGACGGGTATCTTTATTGTATAAGAGTTAAAATCAAAGGAAATCTTTTTGGCACGCATTTGCTTTGACTGAATGAGTAACAGGTTGTAATATTGTTATTGGTAATTAAAAGTATGTGGATTGTAACCCTGAGTTTGGATGTCGTTCAATTAATATATGTTTAACCCACAACAAGTCAACAAAGGGACAATGTATATTTTGATCGTGTGATTTACGTTTACAATCCTTCATTGTTATGTTACTGAATGTGATTCGATTTGAAAAAGCTTTATTATTAAAACTAGATCACGATTAAAACAAAAAGAGGAGAAATCTTTATGATTTTGTTAATGATACTCTGAACTTGTATCTTACAGGCTTCACCGAGTTATCTTGCATCTAGTGATGGCTGACAAGGATTGATCCACGAGCTCATCTCAAGGCTTGGATTGCAAAGGATTTCGACAAGTACCATTTGGTTTTGATCTTTGTTGGTATAATCGCAACTCGAGAGGATTGGTGCGGTTGGTCACAATGTGTGCGATTAGAGCCTAAAGTTTATCTCTATAGCATAATGAAAAGGATGCTATGTGATTTGTGGGTTGTGTATTGGATCAACCAAAGCTAAAGCGGAGTAAGATCTAGCTCCTCTGCAAAGAAAAGAGGCATGATACGAATGGAGTGACATGTGTGTGTGATGAGTATGGTCAAAGTTTGATACAGTATTAATTACTTGTATTGCAGGACCATTTGTGAAAATTGCTCTCAGAGAGTTGCCTTGAGAATATGTTGTTGCTACTAATATGTCATTACCAGTGCTAGTTTGTTGGCTAAGTGAGGTCTTGTTGTTGATATTTCAATTCATATGTTGAGAGTCTATAGCTTCTTGTGATTTGGTAGCTTGGGAGGTACTCCAAGCCCTAGGGTTTGGGGTTTGGAGTAAGAAGAACCACAAAAGTGATTTGTGTTCTTGGAACCCAAGTTTGGGGCTTTGTACCCAAAAGTGTGGGGCCAAAACCATGAGGAGTATTTGACATGTGACAGATTGAGGTGATAGAGGACCTCTAGAGGAACTAGGGGCGGCAAAAATCACTCAAATCAAAGGTCTAGAAATGAAGATATGAATTTATGTGGCTGGTGGTTAATTAGTCTAGTTGGGCAGGTCGGCTTGGGCTTAAGGATGCCCCAAATACAAATTCGTTGGAACCACATGTTTGTGTATAAATAAAGGGTAATGCGTGGAGGTTTAGGTCACATCCAAACTGCAATCACATCAAAGTCTACCTCTGAAATAGATAGCAAATCTGAGGCAGCTCACAAGGCAACAAGGAAGACGAGTTTGGCACAGGTTGTGGAGGAGTTTCTCTTATGTTTGGGTGTGTATCTCCTTGTTGGATAGGACCATAGTTCTGAGGTAAGTTTGGGTGATTTTTTGTGCTACGTTTGTGTGGTGTTTGGATCTATGTTCAGGCCATAGGGAAGTCCTACTACAACAGCATGTTGGAGGTATAATTTGGAGGGCCGAGAGGCCTAGTAAAGGTTCTCCACCCTAGCCACATTTACTCCAAGAAGCAACGCAATTGAATAGAGTTGTTTTCCCTTCTAGAGAGCTTGGATCACTTGTTGTTGTGAGACAAAGTGCTATAGGGTGTTTTAAGGAGGTTCCTTAGGCCCAAAACAGTGCTTTGGATGCCTGGAAAGGACAGCGAAGAAGGGCAGGTGTCTGGAGAAGGGAAACATAGTTGGGGGCAGGGATTTAGGGCTTTTGGTGTGCCCTAACCAAAGCTCAAGAAGCACAAATCCCAAGGACAAGGGAAGCAACAGTGTGTTGGAGAGCAAGGTATGTGTATTCTCTTGTTGATGTTTGGTTGCTAGTGGATGTAGAAGTCCTAGAAGAGGACACTAGTATTGGACACTTGTGAACTGTTGGAGGGCAGTGTGAGAGTGGTATTGTCGTGATACATGGCAATCTTCCTGCCCTATGTTTGTCTTCATTGGGGCAGCGCAGGAAGACAATAATGAGAAGAAGTTCCTAAGTAGCTGAGGAGCGGCAGTAGCCAAGAAGACTCAAAGTGTTGTTGCCTTTAAGGACCAAGGAGCAGCTAGTGAGCGTGAAGACCCTATGTGTTAGTTGTAGATGGACTTACGATCAGCTAGAGGGCAGATTGGAGAGCCGAGTTCAGTGGCCTAAAGGAGTTGGTACATTGATAGAGGCAGTGTTGCAAAATGGAAGCGAAGGACTTGCAGTGTATTCAGGATACGACAAAGTAGTTGTGATCGACTACATCAGCTAGATCATTAATGGATCTTGTTCTTGTATTCTTGTACTACTGGATGTATGGGGGCCATTATCCCTGGTATGGGAGCCCTAGACAGTTGTATTATCAATTTGATTAATATAATGAAGTTGGGTTGTTACTGAAATTATAAAAAAATTGTATATTTTTGTGCACTAGTAGATTCTTGTTGTATATTGTTCCACTGTGCAAAGTAGTTTGTTATGATATTTGGATTGGTAACATCGGTGATTGTAAGATTCTAACCTAGACTTCAATATCATGGAAAAACAACATGGTATCAGAGCTACTTTCAGGGCCTGTGAATCAGAGTGTGCACAGCGAAGCATCTCAGAGGGAGTCGGGATTGTCTAGATCATGGAGCGAAAGTGTTCGGCTAAAGACATGGAAATGCGGTCTTGACTAGCTTGGCAGCAAGATTGGTTGGGAGTTCTAGTCGATTGGTGGTGAGCTTAGTGAACAATAGCTTGTCGTAGGGCCGGTTGTTGATCATGGACTTCCTATGACTTGCCATGGATCATTGGGACAGTTCGAGGATTGCTTTCGCATGGACAAGATTGGTATGATCGAGATTGCTTCATGTGATGGACTGCAAATTGGCAAGCTAGTTTCTTCATTGGATCGTGATGTTGCATATCCGAGATTGGAGGGATGTGCACGAGTTGTGTTTGATCCAGGAGGATGAGTGCTTGTGGAACTAGGTTGCGGTGATGATGGTCCATGTTTGACCGCAACTCGAACTGACCTTGTAGGGCACAAGATCAGTAGCAGGTTGAGCCAGTGGAGATCATGTAGACTCAGAGGGAGTATAGCTTCAGAGGGAGCAGCCCTATGGAAGTGTTGAGGTCTTTAGGTTCAGATGAGATGAGGTAGAGGCACTACCAAGATAGCATGGTTCATTATACAAAGTAGGTTACAATGATGGATGCCAAATGGGGTAGTGTCGTCATTGATGTTGATGGAGACTTCCTAGCATTGGAAGTACCTCCCTCGCTGAGAGTGAGTGTTGAGATTTGGTAACTTGGGAGGTACTGCAAGCCCTAGGGTTCGAGTTTGGAGGAAGAAATGCCACAAAAGTGATTTATGGGCTTGGAACCTAAGCTTGGGGTTTTGTACCCAAAGGAGCGAGGCCAAAACCATGAGGAGAATTTGACATGGGACCAATGGAGATGATAAAGGACCTCTAGAAGAACTAGGGGCAGTGAAAATCACTCAAATCAGAGGTCTAGAAATGAAGATATGAATTCATATGTGACTGGTGGTTAATTTGTCTAGCCGGGTAGGTTGACTGGGGCTTAAGGATGCCCCAAAGACAAATTCGTTGGAGCCACATGTTTATGTATAAATAAAGGGTAATGTATGGAGGTTTAGGTCACATCCAAAGTACAATCACATCAAATTTAACCTCTGAAATAGATAGTGAATTTGAGTCAGCTCGCAAGGTAGTAAGGAAGACGAGTTTGGCACAAGCTGTGGAGGAGTTCCTCTTGTGTTTGGGTGCGAATCTCCTTGTTGGACAGAGTCAGAGTTTTGAAGTTTGGGTGATTTTCAATGCTACCTTTGTGTGATGTTTGGATCTTTGTTGTTGGAGGCATAATTTGGAGGGCCAAGAGGCCTAGTAAAGGCTCTCTACCCTAGCCACAGTTACTCCAAGGAGCAGCACAGTTGAATAGGGGTGCTTTCCCTTCTAGAGAGCTCGGATCACCTGTTGTTGTGAGACAGTGTTGTAGGGTTTTTCAAGGAGGTTCCTTAGGCCCAAAATAGTGCTTTGGAGGCCTAAAAAGGACAGCAAAGAAGGGAAGGTGTTTGGAGAAGCGAAACACAGTTGGGAATAGGGATTTATGGCTGTTGTTGTGTCCTAACTAGAGCTCAAGAAGCACAAATCCCGAGGTCCTAGAAGAGGACTTTGGTATTGGACACTTTTGGAGGTGTGGAGGTCCTAGAAGAGGACATTGATATTGGACACTCGTGGACTGTTGGAGTGCAATGTGAGAGTGGACCAAGTTGGCCCTACGTGCAGCACCTTGAAGGATTAAGGTGGCTACTAAATGAGGCAAAGGATTGAGGAGCTCGAGGTCTGATTAGCCAGGAAGAGCAATTGTACTAACCCAAGTTCATTGTGGGAGAAGGACATCTTGTAGTAATAGGTGGCATCTCTCCCTATGTTTGTCTTGCTACTAAATGAGGTAAAGGATTGAGGAGCTTGAGGTCTGATTAGCCAGGAAGAGCAATTGTACTAACCCAAGTTCATTGTGGGAGAAGGACATCTTGTAGTAATAGGTGGCATCCCTCCCTATGTCTTCATTGGAGCAGCACAAGAAGACAACAATGGGAAGAAGTCCCTAAGTAGCTGAGGAGCAACAGTGGGCAAGACGAATCAAAGCGTTGTGGCCTTGAAGGACTACGGAGCAACTAGTGAGCATGAAGACCTTATGTATTGGTTGTAGATGGACTTAGGATCAGCTAGAGGGCAGATTGGAGAGCCGAATTCAGTGGCCTAAAGGAGTTGGTACATTGATAGAGGCAGTGTTGCGGAACGGAAGCGAAGGACCCGCAATGTGTTCAGGATATGACAAAGCAATTATGATCGTTGACTACATCAACTAGATCATGAGTGTATCTTGTTCTTTTATTCTTGTATTAGTGGATGTATGAGTGCTATTATCCTTGGTACAGGAGCCCTAGACAGTTGTATTATCAGTTTGATTAGTATAATGAAGTCAGTTGTTACTAAAATTGTAAAAAGTTGTATATATTTTTGTGCACTAGTAGATTTATTGTTGTCTATTGTTTCATTGTGCAAAGTAGTTTGTTTTGATACTTGGATTGGTAGCGTCAGTGATTGTAAGATTCTAACCTAGATTCTAGTATCGTGGAAAAACAACATAGCTACCATGGTTGGAATATTATGCTATAGTGTGGTTGAGAGAGAGGAATTTTGATGTGCTACTAGGATATGATATTGTAGGGCAGTGAGCAAAGTTGTTGTAGCAGAGTTCCTATCATCTTGTGCTAGCATTGCAGATTGACAATTGAGGCTAAGTTGATGTGATAGGAGAGAGGTAGCAAGTTAATATGTTGTTGCATGAAAGTGTGCAATCATTGTTGAAATGATTAGGCTTGTGTTGTCATACTCTTGGTAATGTGTTGTTGGTTGAGTGGAGTTTGCTATAGAGCTACAATTTGTCAGTTAAGTGTGTGTTAATCCACTAGATATCATGTATGGCTAAGTGCCTAGAACAAAGAGTAGGCAGAGATCTGAGTTGCTACTGTTGGTAGGGTTTGTTTGCTACAAAGAGATTTTGTTGATGCTATATATAACTGAGAAGACAATGCTCGTATTGATGCCAATATTGTTGCTAAAACATTAATAATGAATTGTATGGCTGGAGATAGAGCTTATGAGAAACATATGTATGCATAGTGCTACTAGGGTTTAACAGCTTGATGTGCATGTTGAACAGAGAGTAGTACTAAGCAGACTTGGTTATTGAGCAGTGGTTATGAAGTGCAATGATCAAGTGTGGTGGTTGAGCAGTGTGATCTCTCTCATTCATCTTACCTTTAGGGTGGTAGGGTGGTGCAAGGTGGAGATTGAAGTCTCCTTCAAGTTGGACGCTAAGAACACTTCAGGGTGGCATGGTGGTGCTAGGGCAGCAGATTGATGCTAGAAGGGCGTTGAAGCATCCTTCCAGTTGGAGCTAGTTAAACCAGGTTGTTGGCACATCCTTTCAGTTGGAGCTAATAAAACCAGGGTGTTGGAGCTTCCTTCCAATCATTACTAGAGAATCTTAGAAGTTGGAGCTTCATGTTGATGTAATATTTAAGACATATTAAAAAGCATTCGATAGTTTCTCTCGGAAGGGTTTCCACCTAAAAATCTTTTGTACTATCTATGATGTTATGCCTTATTGAATGGTGTTGTCAATCTTTAATATTTAATTGATATAATTAAAATTGTTAAAAAGTGCCTAATACTAATTCAACCCCCCCTAGTATTAGTGATTATTGCAAAAAAAATCTCCAAGTTTGCGATGATGAGATATCACAATGACATGTTCCTATATTTATGAGGCATACAAATGCATAGTTAGGCTACTAGCTCCTCCATACATAGAAACAATGTGTTAGGTCACACGCTAACCTAATATCCTTTGACAAATCAAATAAAGATCCATACGTGCAAGCCAAAATGTTGATGTCATGCTAGCATAGAGGGAAATAGGTGCCTCAAAGTGTAGAGGCCTTCTAAAATCATGGTCTAGGGGTTGTCCCCTAGATCTCTGTTATAAACATCCTATGGATCCCAATTTTGAGTTTGGGGCACAAGGTCTCATGGGTCTCCCTATGGTCAATATGCCTGCCTCTACTCCAACATTGAGCGCGCTGAAGATGGTGCTAGCCCTCTCATGTCTCGAGGTGTAAGACAAACCTCATCTAGGCCTTGGATCAACTTCCTACCTCCATGATCACTACTAAGTCGGTTGAAGGCATGCAAGTCCAAGTGCATCATCACATGAAAGTAAATGATATAGGGAAAAGTGCAGGAATGTTGTGGGTGCTGAAGGTGCCCATGGATACAACTAATGCTCTACAACTCTCCGGAGGCCCACGAATTTCAAAACCTCGCCTGTGGGTGTCAATTTGTCCCTCTGGAGGACCTGGAACCCAATTAAGTTGCCCAAACGTCTAGATGGAACCACCTGTCAATTACACACAAAATCCAGTGCTGCAACTTTCACCATTAGGTACTATTATGTTTTAATCATTATTGCATCTAAGTAAACCAAGCTTGAGAGATATGGATAAATTAACACTTCATACAAGGCTTCTCTTTCAAAATTGTGGCCTTAGTCACATAATGGTGTTACCTACCTAGTTAAAGGTTATTAATAGAAGACCATATTACGTGCTATCAACCCCCAAGGGGAAGTAACATGTCCTTGGTCCACCCTTCAATCAATAGGTGCCATGTGAATAATGATGGAACGGAGGGGGAAAGACTTCATGGCCAATTGCCATGGTCAAAGGGACCAGCTATGATGGAGTACCTTATCCTGGGTGTATAGACATGAGGAGGGCGCAACCATGGATGCATGAGTTACCAACTCGACCTTTGTTTTCCCACCCCTCTTATGCCTTTTGCTTTTTCTTAATTATTCTTTGTATTAATTGTAGCTAGAGGAATGAGAGCTTGCTTTTGCATGATGTATAATAGTTATTACCAGCATTGCATGAACTGTCCTCCCCCGCAAGGATCTGGAGGCAGATCTGCGTCCCATACGAATCCGCCACCGATCCTTTGGCAAAATCGCAGATCAGAAAATTGGATCCGCAATTCTGCTTTTTTGGCGATTCCAGGAAAATTAGATCCGTGTGGGCCCGAATTGCAGTTCCTACTACCTGATCCGCGGATCTGGAAAGGATTAGGCATGAATCTGTGGAGGTTCGAGCGTGTATCCACCGCGGTCGCAGGCGGATCCGAGAGAAGGTGGACAATTCAAACGGTTTCGCGAGGGTTTTTTTTGGAAATTTCGAACTGTTATGTGAGGAACGAACTACATTTTCCGTATACTCCCAAGGTGACCCTTGATGCTCCCTAGACGCTTCGTAGATAATGGTAATGTTAAATTCATAAAAGTGACATTCTCCTTTATCTTTCATTTCCATACTTTTACTTAAATTTTTAACATTACGATGAAATGACTCAGGATGTTTGAGAGTGGTTCCAACCTCATCAAACTTCATATGGAGAAAATAGAATTTCATATCCCATTCAAAATTCAACAGACTTAACATTTTTCAGAATCAATGGGATTGTGGCATTTCATTGGATTATATCATGTATCAGGGCATGTGATTGGCGTTTAATCAAGATCATCAAGCCCTATATGTACCCCAATGTTGGTGTTATTGATTGTTGAACTCCTTTATCATGGCCTTAGCAATTATGTACCCTTCACTCAAGTCAAAATCATTGATCAGGCATGTTAAGCTTTCTCTACCATATTATAAGGCTTGGATTAAGTAGTTTGATCAAAATTAGGCAATGTTGACTAAAATCCCTATAGAATTGAAGTAGAGGCTAGGCTCGACAAGAGAAGAGGAGTCTAGATTGTAGAGGGTAAAATCCTGGAATAATTAATCTTTGATGTACAATGGATGCCATATATATCTTGATTTATGTAAAAATGTGCATGTTTTCATGTCTTCTACAACTAATTTGGTATTTTGGATTTTTTAATATAAATGCAAAAAAAAATATATATATATATATAGTAGACGCTTCCGAGATGCTTTGCTTCCTCGATTTTTGGGAAATGACGCTTCTGCATCCCTGCTTCCAAAAAACGTCCCCACTTTGTGCAACGTTGGTTATTACCCCTTTTAATTTGTGGCAGCTCATTGCCCATCAGGAGTTGGAATGTGCAATGGTTCCTTTTCATTAATATGATAGGGCAACATTGGCCCAGGGACCGGGTGATGACCATAATGAGTGAGGTAGAGCTCATGCTTGGCTTTTGCATGTGCTAATATTTATGTCCCAACCATCTTTTGCATTTTGATTGGTGATGGCCATAATGAGTGAGGTAGAGCTCATGCTTGGCTTTTGCCCATGTGCTAATTTTTATGTCCAAGCCATCTTTTGCATTTTGATTGGTGATGGCCATGACAAGTGAGGTAGAGCTCATGCTTGGTTTTTGCCCATGTACTAATTTTTATGTCTCAGCCATCTTTTGCATTTTGATTTTTCTGTTCTTTTTTTTGCTTGTGGTCATGTCATGTCCCTTCTCAAACACATTAGTAACAGGGTGCTGCTACACAATTTTGCACATTTTTGACTAAGGAAGAGGGCCCCACACTTTTGACTTAGGGACTTAGGGGCCAAATCGACTTTATTTAGTTGCTAGTGGAATGTGGGGGCCACCCACATAGGAGTTCGAATTAGCCATTTGATATGCTTGGAGGGAAAATCGAATGGGTGGATGGAGGGGCCCACATGAGGGTAAGGGGGCCCAAGGAGTTATAAAGACAGATCAGCTCTCGTTTTGCTTTCATTCTTAATATTTGACAAACAAACTCACTCTTGTACGCTTTGCTGCTTAGTGAATCTACTATTTGTTTAGCCACGAGTCTTTTGCAGGGAAGATTCAACTTCTACTTCGGGGGACCATCCATGCCTGCCCTAAGGAGGTTGTTTCACAAAGATTGCAGGAGTTTCCAACAGGGATTAACAGCTCAGCCAACCACACAGAGGAAAGGACTGTGTGTTTTCTGGGCAACCGAAATACGCAGAGGTTGATTTAGCCACCCTATATAATGACCCACCTATAGCTATAAATAAAATACAAGTATTAGCATACATACGAGGCCTCAATACGATAGCTACGTATGCATGGACCCGTATGTAACATACTATATATATGATAAACCCTCAAATGAACAGAAAATGTTAGTTTTAATGTTAAATTTTAATTTATAAATTAAATTTATGAAATTAATAAATTAATTAAATTAAAATTATAAATTAAATAATTCATTTAAAATAATAAATAAACTTTATCAAATCAAATTTTACATATTCGAATAAATCACCAAATCAAATAAGATTTTGTTTTATAAAATCAAACACTATATTATATGATAACCCTCAAAGGAACAGAAAATGTTAGTTTTAATGTTAAATTTTAATTTATAAATTAAAATTTATGAAATTAATTAAATTAATTAAATTAAAATTATAAATTAAATTAATTCATTAAAATAATAAATAAACTTTATCAAATCAAATTTACATATTCGAATAAAATCACCAAATCAAATAAGATTTTGTTTTATAAAATCAACACGTATCAAATTTAAGACATGGAGATGGAGGGAGGCGGTGAATGGAGATTTAAAAGAAGGAAGGTTATCTTGAGAGGCGGGGAAAAAAAAGAAACGAATAATGAGAGGGCGGTTGGAGAAGTACAATTGAGAGGAGGATAATTTGTAACACGAAGTTATCAATAGTAAGGACAGAGCCTTGTTTGTTCTGAAGTTTTTGGGCACATGGGAACATATTGCAGCAACTGAGAAGCAATCTGGACTGAGTACCTAGGTTGTACTTAGTTTGGCTAAGAGGTTATGGTCTTCTAGTAACGAGAGCGAGCTGGAGCAATTCTAAAGCCTCTTCATCCGCAGGAAACCAGGTAGGTACTTCTCATCAAATCAATCAATTTGATATATGAAATTTTGTTAAATTTTAAAGCAGGTTCATGAAAATTTCACATTCTGTTCAGTAAATAGTTGTTTAAATTATTTACAGTCTTTACATTTGACAATCTTTACACCCTAGCCACCCAAGAGGTTGAAAATCCAAAGTCAAAATCAAAGAAATTCCCTTCTAAGTTTTTTTGGGTTTGTCCAAGGAGTCTAAGACTAAAAGGGCAGAATTTTATGGGTGGTTTCTAGGCACGTTCCAACAGACCGAAAATCAACAGATGTAGCCGGAGAGCAGCTCTCAACAGGTTGAAAATCCAAAGTCAAAATCAAAGATATTCTCTTCTGGGTTTTTCTGATTTTGTCCAAGGAGTCTAAGGCTAAAAGGGCAGAATTTTCTAGACAATTTTTTGGCACTTTCCAGGCCGAAAGTCAGCAAATGTAGCCAGAGAGCAGCTCCCAAGAGGCTGAAAATCCAAAGTCAAAAATCAGAGAAATTTCCTGTTTTTCTGGGTTTTGTCCAAGGAGTCTAAGGCTAAAAGGGTAGAATTTTCTGGGCACGTTTTGGGCACTTTTTAGCAAGCTAAAAGTCAGCAAATGTAGCTAGACTCTAGAGAGCAGCTCCCAAGAGGCCGAAAATTCAAATGGAAATCAGAGAAATTCCCTTTTGGGTTTTTATGGGTTTTGTCCAAGGAGTCTAAGGCTAAAAGAGCAGAATTTTCTGGGCAGTTTTTGACTCTAGAGAGCAGCTCCCAAGAGGCCGAAAATTCAAATGGAAATTAGAGAAATTCCCTTTTGGGTTTTTATGGGTTTTGTCCAAGGAGTCTAAGGCTAAAAGAGCAGAATTTTCTGGGCAGTTTTTGGACACTTTCCAACAAGCCGAGCAGCTCCTAAGACACCGAAAATCCAAATCAAAATCAAAGAAATTTCTTTTTGGGTTTTTCTGGGTTTTGTCCAAGGAGTCTAAGGCTAAAAGGGCAGAATTTTCTAGGCAGTTTTTTGGCATTTTCCAACAAGCCAAAGTCAGCAAATCAACAATTTACTAGGACATCGCAGAGCACAGTAGAGCAACAGTTAAACAGCGATTTTTCCAGCTATTCTACCACCTGGGTTTGGTCCAGTTTGTCCTTTAGACAAGCCTAGGTGCACTACTCCACTTATATATTGTACTCATGCTCTCATATTTTATAATATATGGCTCAACAGTTCCAGTATTATAGTGTTTCATGGGTGTTTGCGAAATGTTTTTAATTTTCCCTTATTGCACTGTTTGTTTAATTGGTTTATCACTTAAGTTCATGTTTAAGAACATTACAGTGGTATCAGAGCATTATCTTGGCCCAGTTGTGGGTAACCAATAAGATCATGGAAGATTTGGACATGTATGCACAGTGACGAGTTAGACCGTACACTACCCATGGCTCAAGGGAGATTCAGTATGCAGGGATTCTGGGGTGGAATCTACTGGAGTGATGAGAGATTGGCTCAGTTGAGAAAGGTGTCAGACCAGATCCATCCTTGTCCTTACAACATAGGCACTAGAGATGCACAAGTTGTGGGAGTACAACCATCAAGCCCATGATGGAGGAGGATGTGCAATCATCCTTTCGGTTAGCCAGTGATGACGGCAGCATAGAGACCACACGTTGGGATTTCAGCACAGTTCGCTTCAGAGGCACACTGAAAGGATCTACAGTGTTATCTGCCCATCCTTATGCATTGGATTGAGAGGGGCAGAGTTGTCTAAACATACCAAAGGGAATGACCAGGTTAGCAGCACTGTTGGGTCACCTTTGCCCATTGGAGAAAGAGAGACAGAGCTACCTAGTCAAATCTCATGTGTTGACCTAGGTAATGGGATAAGACGGTCAGAGTTGCACAAGATGCAACATCCGCATGTCGGGCTTATTCTATGTGCTAGAGTTTGTGCATTCGATCCCTCTTGGGATTGGATCGCGAGAGATTCTGAGTTGGTACCCAGTGGAGTGGGCTAGACTCATGGAGATGGTCGTAGTTCGGAGTAAAGCTCAGTGGGAGCTCTCAGGCATTAAAGGTGTTGAAGGCCCAAGTTGGCATTGGGATCCAGGCGGGCCTTCCTATCCGATATCAGACACGTGAGATTGCTATGGCATTAATGATGTAATCAACCCCATGCTTGAGCACATGCATTCCTTAGGGGAGCTCCAGTTGACGCTAGTGGCCAGGTGGTTTGTGAGCAGAATCCATTGGTTGTTTTGGCATGTAGGTTGCACATGGGGGCGCAGGATGATTAACATTCTGTGGTAGGAGCTGGTTCGAGGAGGTGGCATGGGTAGGCCACCAAACCAGATATTGTGTGGAGACGATGTTCTCCCATTGAGGTTTAGGACTCAGGGGTCATAGGCGATCAGCACAATAAAGATATCCCCCCTAGCAAGAGTGGAGATAGGGTGCTCAGGTCTACCAGGATGGGTGAGGAGACATGACGCATGTCATGGTGGGGTCACTATCAGAGTGGCAGACACTTTGCCACATGCAAGATACCATATGTTACAGAGTGGTATGATAGCAGGCAGTGATACACAAGACTACACAGAGTCAGGTCGTAACGTTCAATGTTATATAGAGGGATGTGGCCTGATGCATACAAACCCAATTCTAGGTCATAGCACCCAGTGGTGTGCAGGGCTATGCTACGAGGAGCAGTGGTTTGCAGAGGAGCATGGAGATCCATGGTGGTATACCATAGCATGCCGGTTTACACTGTGGGGGTAGGAGTGACTCACATCACATTACGGATGTGCGGGGAGTGACAGGTGCAGTGACATAAGCAGGACACAGGAGCGTACAGGATGGTATAGCCGTAGTCAAGGGTATCCAGTGGTGTACAGGGATAGGTTGCGGCATACACTGGCATTTCATGGAGTGTGGTGGTACTTGGTGGTATGCAATGACACATGATGCAGTGCAACGGGCTCTTGGATCTTTGCCTCCAAGGAGACTTATGGACAAGAATAGTAGGTTTACCATTGGACGCAACTCACCTAGGATTGATGAGGACATTGTCGAGCATTTGGGGACACCATGTTTAGTGGAGGCAAGGCCTTGAGTGAGTTATCAGCAGATTCAAGCCAGAGAGTGCGTCGTCCTTAGGATTACTCTTGAGCATTCCGACAAACTCATACTCTTTGGGACATACACACCCATCATCCTCCAAGGTTGCTTACAGTCACAGAGAGTTTGGTTATTTCACTTTGACACTCTCCATCAGGGCATGGGGGACTCACCCTAGACACTTGGATGAGACACCACGTGTCATGGGCCGAGAGGAGACTCTCCAGTTGAGACACTTGGTAGGTGCACGAGTTAACGGTTACAAACTTAGGGATGGCATGGTTGATTGTCGAAGTAGCATATGTTCCAACCCTAAGTTCACACTTGGGGAGGTGACCGAAAGGGAGTTACATGGTGCTTTTCCAATTGGACAACTTGAGGAGTTAAGGGAGCATGAGGTGCAGAGGACAGTAGTCCTTGTTGGCAGGATGATGCCTAGGTTTCTGGCAATACTTGAGCACATCATCAGGAGCTGGGATAGCAGATCTCGCTGTGTGATTTGGCAGGCACAGAACAACTAGATATTTGCAGCACGGGTTCTTGATGCTCAATGCCTACCTATTGGATACCTACAAGAGGCAGAAACGAGGCACAAAGTGTTAGGTCCCTATAATACTAGTGATTACCCCATTACTATTGTAGTTGTATCCCTTATTAATATTGTTGTGCCCCTATTGTCCCCATATTGTTATTACTGTGCCCCATAGAATCCCTCTATTGTTATTTTTGTGCCTTTATATTATTATTGTTAGGTCGGCTGGGTTATATTGTGACTCCTTAGACTCCTATATATAGAAAGGAGGTTTTGTCATTTGAATCAGAAAAGAATCATTCATTTGTGTAATTTAAAGGAGGTTGCCCCATCGAAGAAGTTGAATTCTAAGGCATTGATCTATCTTTTTTATCTTTTTGTGAGCTGGTTTTATAACATTTGGTATCAGAGCTTTGGATTCTAGGGTTTTGCTACTCCAAATAGGTCATTGTGGCATTTTCGCTATAACTTTTTTTCTGCGACGTTTCAGAAGCGAAAAAAACCCATTTGAGACGAAATTGCACTGAACCTAGGGTCCGAATTTCAGAGCTTTTCGCGCTATATTTGCGAAGATATGATCTGAGGAAGTCGGTCTTTTTGCAGAGTCCTCAATTACATTCCAAACAAGTGACTTGGGGAAAATCATCATAACTTTCTCTCTGAGCATCGAATTGAAGTTTCATCAGAAGGTACAGAAAGAGGACAGACTGTAGTTTCTTGTATATATTTTTCAAAGTCTAATGTCGAAACAGGGATACGTGGCATGTCGTACAAGTTTGCTCTACTGAACTAGTCTATAATTAGGTCACTGTGGGAGATTTGGCATAACTCTTCCTTGGAGAATCTAATTTGGATCAGACTAGTGGCATTGGAAAGAGGACACAAAGGGCTACTACATGTCCAACTTCAAAACTGGATGGCATGGAAGCTAAGATGAATGGCATGGAAGCTAAGATGGACGATTTGAAGATAGATTTGAAGACTGATTTGAAGACAAACATGGCAGATTTGAAGACAAATTTGACAAATTTTCTACAAGAAATACTTACTAATGGTGAAAGGGTAGTAAAGGAAACTCATGATGAGAACAAAAGAAATGTTAATCATGATTTCATAGACTCTAATGTTGGATCGAAGACCCACCATATTCCAAAAATCGATATGAGGAAGTTTGATGGCAAGGATCCCGCAACATGGATATTACAGATGGAGCAAATTTTCGATCTCAATAATGTGCAAAACACACAAAAGGTACGTATGGCAACTTTATATTTGGAACCAAATCAGTTTGTATGGTATCAATGGCTTTGCTCTCGTAAACGATTTATCACTTGGGCAATTTTTACGGAAGAATTGATAGCACATTATGAGGATACAAAAAGCAACACTTTTTTTAGCCAATTGATAAGTCTCAAACAAAAGGGTTCAATAATGGAGCACATTGAGGAGTTCCAAAAACTGAACATAAGGGTAAAAGATGTTCCAGAGGAGCATAGGATTGATGTGTTCATAGGGTCTTTAAAGGATAATATCCAACATGATGTTCGCCTTTGGGAACCTGATTCATTAGAGAAGGCATTCAGGTTAGCAAGAAAAATGGAAAGCAAAAGTATGGCAACCAAGAAGCATACCACTCACAACTATAAAGATGGAAGTGTTGTCCCTAGTATTCCACAATCTATAAGGTTGACACCACAACAATTGGAAGAAAAAAGAGCAAAAGGGCTTTGTTACAGTTGCGATAGCAAATACACTAAAGGTCATAAGTGTGCCGAGAAGAAATTATTCTACATACATTGTGAAGAGGAAGAAGAAAAGGAGCAAGAAAGGTCAAAAGAAGAGGATATACTCCAGGAACAAAGCCTAGAAGAAATGAATTCGACCATATCTTGTAATGCATTGGCAGGAATTACCACTCCTCAAACCATCAAGATAGAAGGACAAATCAGGAAGAAAAAGGTAATAGTGTTGATTGATTCAGGAAGTACCCACAATTTTATTCATTGTAAGGTAGCAAAAGAATTGAATTGCTTCTTATATCCAGCACCAGAGTGTCAAGTGATGGTTGCAAATGGAGGAACAATAAATTGCTCTGGAAAGTGCCATAATATCAAGCTATCCATGGGAGAATATGTATTGACTAGCCCAATGCTTTCCATTCCAATGGGAGGTGCTGATGTTGTACTAGGAGTCCAATGGCTACAATCCTTGGGTACAATAGCTTTTAATTTTCAAGAACTTTTCATCAAATTTTCTACGAAAGGAAAGGAAGTTGAATTAAGGGGTATTGCAGGGAACCAGGAAAGATAATAAGCTCTAATGGTATGACAAAGCTTCTAAAAAAGGAACAAGGAGGTGTAATTGCACAATTATGTTCGCTAGATGTTTCCACATCATAATCATCTATTTCTCCAGATCTCCAAAAAGTCCTTGTTGAGTCCCAAACTTGCATCTTTCCTACACCTTTTTCTAGCTTCTTCCCATTCATCTGAACCTCCTAAGTCATCAGTATCATTGTATATTAGTTAAAAAAAGGGCATTTAAAGTGGTTTCTTGACTATGTGTTTGTGTTGCTATTTGAACTAGATTTTTGTTTATAAGCTGCGGAATCTTGTCAGTTTCCGTAGCCAGCCCAACTTTCCGCAACTATTTTGTCAAAGTCTATATTGCAGGTGTCTTTAGGTGAATCGAGCCACATGGGAAAGTGGAAAATGATGTGGCCATGGACCGAGTCCTATTGGCTCAGTCGAATTCATCAGAAGAGGCCATAGTCAACGGTGGGAAATCAGTGGTCAACTTAAGAGTCCTATGGTGATAAAACTTTGTTTTTCACCACGTGAAGCTTTGCATGCTTGTTCCTAGATCTCAGGGGACAAATTAACACCTGTGGACTGCTCCATGAACCGGATCCAACAGCCACCCTCCAAAGATTGAATCTTCACAGCAGCCATAATGCTAAATCTCGGGACATGGTTGTTTACGCGTCTTTTATCAATGCAGAGTGTAGGAAAACAGTTATGTCATCCTCTGTTATAAATAATGCATTTTCATACACATATTAGTTAGATTTTTGGTAATGTAATTCTGACTGTTAACAAGCCCACTGTGCCGTAACTTTATCTTTGTGTTATGACTGCATTTTAATACATGAGAAGACTCTATTTCTGAGCTAAATTCGTGGTTGATCGTTGATTGTCCGAGGATTGTGCAAAGGGCCCCTGCACAAGCGGAGGTCTTGTTTATTACTGTAGAGTTTCATGCTTTATTTATTTATGTTCCTTATGCCATAATCATTCACTTGTATATATATCACATTTCTTATGGTGTTAACGTTTGATAGTTGTCCATAGCTTTTCACGTTTTATATGTTGTTAACTGATTAGTTCTTTTTTTTTTTTCAGATTACAATAGGCAGCCCGAGAATTTGCACATAGTTTTCTAATGACTAATGACATGGAATTATTCTTGTCCTTCTATTGATTCATTTCCTTTAGTTTTTAGTTCCAGCACTGTGTTATTTATTTCAGTTTTTCTCATTTACTCTTCTGCAAGATAGATATTAAATTACTCATGTCATTTTCAGTTACCTCCTAAAGCCAGAGCGAGTCGAATGGTGAGGGATTGAAGTATGAATGCGTAGTTTGATATTAGTTTATTTTTCTGCAAGTTAGTTATTGAATTGCTCATGTCATTCTCAGTTACCTCCTAAAGCCAGAGCGAGTCGAATGGTGAGGGATTGAAGTATGAGTGTCTAGTTTGATATTAGTTTTATTTTCTACAAAATAGATATCAGATTGCTCAAGTTGTTTATGATTACCTCCTAAAGCCAGAGCGAGTCAAATGGTGACGGGTCAGAATATGAGTTGATGTAATGTGATTTTAGTTTACTTTGCTTGCAATTATTGGATTTCTTTGAGTTCAGTTTTTCTTATATTTTCATGGCAACAAGGATACTGGGTTTCATGGTCACTAGCTCATTGTTGTTTAATTAGAATAGTGGCACACTTTCACTCTCTTTCAGGAATTAGTTTCATCATTGCATGTTTTAAAACTTTTTTTTTTTAAGTTTGAAGTTTTGAAAATCATTTTAAAGAACACCATTGCCTTGAACATTTATATCATACTTGTCTTTTAGAATTTCCATCTCACATTAGGGAATTAACAGAAATAAACCTAAAACAAAACAGAAACTCAAAAACGACAAAAAAGTAAGAAATAGGATATCTTGCACATATAGTGCGCCTCACTTCAACAGTTTACGACTCCCGGATTGACAATTAATACAACAATTTAGGACACTCTAAATTGACCAAACATTTTGGCGCCGTTGCCGGAGAAGTGTAACTAGGTAGCCAATTTCCTAAAAAAAAACAATAAAAAGAAGGGAAAAATTGATAACTTCTTGAAATATGCTCTCTTCTTGCACTTAGTGTGATCTGGAGGATTAGAAAAGAAAGTTATTGGTTCAATAATTTCTTAAGTATGCTCTCTTCTTGCACCCAGTGTGACCTGGAAGATCAGAAAGAGAATTATTAGCCCAACTAAAAATAAAAAATGACATGCATAGAGCAAGAGATTCTAGGGGAAGGTTTATAGCTAGAGCTAAGAGTTCGATTTTCACAACTCCATCTTCTTCAAGGCATAGACAATATTCACCACCATCTACCCCTAGCCTTAAGATTCCTAGAATTCAAGGAGCAGCTGAATTAGAGGATTCTCCTACACCATATACCAAATATCATTTAGAGGAAGACCCTTTCTTTACTTCTACAAGAGAGCATATTGTAATTCAAGAAGTAGAATCACCTGAAGAAGAAAAGGAAGAAACTCCCTCTCATCCTCCCTTAATAGAAGAACCAGAGGAATCTGAGGACTCTGAAGAAATTATCATGATAGAGGAAGTACTAGATGGATTTGGAGGTAGAGGTAGAGGTAGAGGAGGAGGAAACAATGGAAGAGGAAATGGAGGAGGAAGAGATAACAATGGAGGAAATAGGGATGGGGATAACTCATTTGGATTCCCTATAGCCGATGAGGAAACCCATACAACAATGAAAAACATTTCACCATCTGTCCTCCCAAACTTTCATGGGTTGAGAAGTGAGGATCCCAAAACATTTCTATTTTAGTTTGAAGTCTTGTGTTGAACCTATGATTATATGGAAGACTCTCAAAAACTCAAACTGTTTCCTTCAACATTAAAAGGAGTTGCTTTGAAATGGTTCATGGGACTAGCCATTCAGTCTATTAATAGTTGGAATGATATGAAACAAACATTCTTGGATAGATACCTGGACTATTGCATGCCCACCAATCATAAGGATGAGGTATTCAAGATGATGCAGAAAGAAGATGAAAACTTGGAGAACCTACTTGAAAGATTTCAATACAACTTAAAGAGAGAAAAAATGAGTAATCTAGATGAGAAAACCTTGAAAGCCCTTCTATTGAAAGCCATTAGAGATGAATGGATAGATATTTTAAACATGATGGGAAAGGGAGATATCTCTCAACTTCCATTTCATGACATAGCAGAACTATGTGTCCATCTCTCAAGGGGAAAATCTAAAACTGCAAAAGGGCCTAGAGATCCTTCTCTGATTAGAGCAAACAAATCTGCAACCAGTTCAGTAAGTAGGGCAGAGATTGACAATATGCTTGATGAGTTCAAAATTGATATTTTAGGGAGCTTTAGTGAGCAACTAGACACCCTTAAAATACAAAACAAGCAGAAAGCAGAAGTTGAAGCTTTAGCCATCTTTTGTCCAAAATTTAGGAAGAAACATGCTCTAAGGGAATGTCCCTTCGATGCAAAAGTTGTAGAAACATGTATGATTTGCTTGGAAAGCCATGAGACCAAGGATTGTCCTTCAATTCCTAGGCTCAAAGTTGTCTTTCAAGAAGATCCAAATTCAGTGGAGTCTCTCTGTTTTGTTACAAGGAGACCATGGCAGGGGCAACAAAATCAAATTTTCAATAATCCTATGAACTTTCAACCCCCGCCAAATTGGAATCCTTGGCTATAATCTTGGCCCCAATCTCAAAATCCATATCAATCATGGGTACAAGGTATGTAAAATCCTTTTGGGAGATTTGCTCAATTTTATCAATATCCTCCATCCTTTCCAAATCAACAAGTTCCACAACTTCCAAATCAAAATCCACAACTTTCATTACCATTCCCACAACAACAACAAACTCCTCAACAAAATTCTCAACTCTTTCTTCCATTCCAACAAAAAGCAAATCAACTACCTTCCTAGCCATTGCCAAATCCCAATAATAAAAAACCTCAAAATGCTTACATGGTAGAAGGACAACAATTTACTACCTATATGATTGTTCCTCTCAATGATGTACAACTAAGATCTGGTAGAGTTTTAGAAAAACCTTCTATAGATGCTCAAAAGCAAAGTATTTATGAGGAAGATTCTCTTGAAGCCAATAAAGGTTCTGAAGCATCTCTTCAAAATCCAAACACTCAAAAAGAAAAAGAAAAAGAGTCAACCCCCACAACTCTTATAGTTTAGAAACCTGCATCTTCATCCACACCTCCTTTTCCTGAAAGGTTACAAATTGACAAAGGAGTGGAAAAACAAATCTTGTTGCCTGACTATGATTTCCTAGATGAATTAAAGAATGTTTGTATCAATATTCCCTTGCTACAAGCCATTAGAGAGATTCCTATTCTAGCAAAAACAATAAATGAGTTGAGTCTCAAAGAACCAGGAAGGAAACCAAGAGATACAAGAAGAATCCACCTGGTAGGAAAAATTGCAGATATCATGATGGGAAAAATTACCATGCAGAAATATGTAGATCCTGATAGTCCAATTGTCAAGACACATATCAATGGGGTAGAAATTCCAAATACTTTGATTGACTTAGGGGCTGCTATCAACATTATGAGTAGACAGACTATGGAATAGCTAAAACTTCCTAATATTCTTTTTACACCCACCTTACTACAACTTGCAGATCGATCTATAATCAAACCAGATGGTGTATTAGAAGATATTTCAGTCTCCTTAGATTCTTGGGAATATCCAGTAGATTTCATGATTTTGACTCCCGAGAGTAATTTAGGAGGGCATCCACTCATTCTAGGAAGACCTTGGCTAGCCACAGCTGACGCTTTCATTAGTTGTAGATCTGGGGATATGTACATTTCTGATGGTAATTCAACAAAAAATCAATTTGTATCCTCCAACAAAAGCAATTACAGAAGTAGGAGATAATGAATGGGTCGATGATGAGGACAATATACAACCTGTCTTTACCATTTCTGAAATCAGTGAAGATAGCCAAATTCTGAATACATTAGAAAATTTTGAAATATCTTCAGAATATGACCACACATAATTTCAGTTGGATTCTGAAATTGAGTATCTATCATCTAGACAAATTTCTCTTTACTCTATGGAAGAGTTTGGTAGTTCCACCATTGAAAGTTTTCTAGGTAAAACATTGAATATCAACAAAAACTTGGAAAAATCACAACAGGGAGAACTAACCAAAATATTACAAAAACATTCTACTGCATTTCCATGGTAGTATACTGATATGAAAGGTATTGACCCTAAGACCTGTATTCATCACATTTACATCGAGGAAAACAGTAGACCAATCAGACAACCTCAAAGAAGGATGAATCCAAACCTTAGGGAGATAGTGAAAGAAGAGCTCCAAAAACTACTCAATGTAAACTTCATTTATCCAATTTCAGATAGTTGATGGGTTTCTCCTTTGGTTATAGTACCTAAAAAGAATGGTAAATGGAGGGTATGCATTGATTACAGGGAATTGAATAAAGCAACTTTGAAGGATCACCTTCCTTTACCATTTATCCATCAAGTATTAGATACTCTAGCAGGCAAAAAGTACTTTTCATTTTTGGATGGTTTTAGTGGCTATAATCAAATTCAGGTGGCACCTGAAGATCAAGATAACACCGCATTGACCTGTCCATGGGGAACTTTTTCTTACCGAGTGTTTCCTTTTGGATTATGTAATGCACCCGCAACATTTCAAAGGGCAGTACTAGGAATATTTTATGATCTAATCCATGATTGTGTAGAGGTCTATATGGATGATTTTACAGTTTATGGTGATTCATTTGAAGAGGCATTAGAGAATTTGGAAAAGTTCCTTATAAGATGTAAGGAAACAAACCTTTCATTAAGTCATGAGAAATGCTTTATGATGTTTACTGAAGGGATTGTTTTAGGACATCATATTTCAGGGGATGGGATTAAAGTTGATAGATCAAAAGTTGAAGTCATCTCCAAGTTGCCTATTCCAAATTGTCAAAAAGATGTTAGAAGTTTTCTTGGATTTACTGGGTATTATAGAAGATTTATTGAAAACTTCACCAAAATAGCATCTCCACTCTTCAAATTACTTACAAAAGACTGTGAATTAAAATGGGATCCTAATTGTCAATCTGCATTTGAAGCTTTGAAAACAAGAATATCTGAAGCACCCATTTTGAGAGGGCCAAATTGGAAACTTCCTTTCCATATTTCTACAAATGCTTCAGATACTGCTCTTGGAGCTTGTTGTGCTCTACAAACAACCCCCCTATTTCATATTATTTTTATGTGAAATGGGTCCCTTTAAAATAAAGTTGATATCAATACTTTTACTTAACAAAAGGTCCGATAATCAAATGAGCGCTTTATAAAAAACCCTTTTTAAAACAATATCCATTTAAAAGAAATAAAGCAAATCTCGGTCATTGTGATAAAGCGATCGCAAGATTGCATATCGCAATGACATGAGGGACATATAAAATGGCACAAGGCTTTCCGCCGATGCGATATCGCGATATCCAATGCACAACCAAAAGCACCCCATATCAATACCCTCGATGCGATGAGCTATCGGCGATCGGCGATCGCCAGGTCCCCTTTGTTTGAGTCTCAATGCACATAAGCCTTTCGCCGATGCGATATCGCAATCGGCGATCAGTGATACTCGATGCACATTGTTAAGGCGAACTTGTTATAATCCCCGATGCGATGCGATAAGGCACGGTTTTCAATAGAAAGTCGTTAAAGTGATTGGAAAGCTCAATTTACTCATATTTAAGGCATAATCACTCCCGCTCGGCCGCCAATACGTCCATTGCATGCTTAAGGAGATCTCTCGACCAAATAATGATATAATGGGCATTTATAAGGTGGCAGGTTTTATACGGCCATTTAATGGATTCATGTCTTAAAATCTTTCAATAGATTATCTCCGCGCCCGTTTTAAAAGCTGAATATATTGCTGCGCTTCTATTTATTTGTGATCAATTGTAAGTTTTTATTGCTATCTCTCTGTGTTACGCGCAATTGCCTCTCTGTGCAGAATTCATTCAGAGACAGGAGTTCGGGCATAATGGGTAAGAAGTCTAAGAAGACTGCGGGTGCTTCCAATCCACCAGTCGCAGGAAAAGCCGCTGCAAATAGCAAGAAAGGCCTAATATTTGATACAACATGTGCAGGTCTCGCCAAAGTGACTTGGCAAGGCACTTATGACTTAATCAAGGCCGAGAAACCAAAGCAGACGGTAGCAGAAGCTACCGCGGATTCATTACGGAAGTCAGACTGCACTCTCAAGGATTTGGTTGATTCTTTCCTTCACAGGATAGCAGCCAGGGAGCAAATTCTCCCATATACAGACATTGTGCGATGGGCGATTGAAGCAATCCCCATCATGGACAGAACTTTTAGCATAAGAGATGGGAGGATTTTCGGATCGTTCAAAGCAGAAGACCTGAGGCAAATGTATCATTTGCCCGAGCCAGAGAAGATATACAACAGCGCCTTCTTGGAGAAGTTTGCGAGCGAAAATGAGATTGAGTCCGAACCTATCAAGGATTGGAGCAAAATCCGAACAACACAAGCACGAATCTTCTGGTAAGTACTCGGTCGATTCTTTGGCTTCTCCTTATTGCTATGCGGGTATAATGATGTGTAGATTATGGGGTTTACACGACTCTGCTAGTTTTACCATTGAAATGGTTCCTCTTATGGAGGTGGCAGTGAACAACATAATTATGGATTGGGCTACTATCCTTTCGGATAAGTTAGCAGTAGCTGTTCATGACTTTAGGAATAAGACTGTAGTCACTGAAAGAAAAATTCCCCCATTCTACTATAGTGCATATATCCTAGATACCTTATGTTTCAATTCCGAATTCCCTATTCTTGGTTGGAGGTGGACTGCACAGGACCCCTCGCCCATTCATATATATCACCGTAAGTTGTGGAAGTCATCCTATAAAAACCACTTGTATCAGATTTGTAATGGCTTCATGGTCCCCATTTATTATTCAATTTTTGACAAACCCATTTCAAGGATTTCCTACCTAGCCTCCTTTGATTTGCCAGCAGTGGCTAGTTGGTTTGGAGAAGAACATTTTACCTATGTCAGAGTCTTTGGCAGCCAAGCCAATCCTCATGTCCTCCCCTTATATGTTCTTGATAAATTACTAGCAAGAGAAATTGCATATCAGATTACAGCTGAGAGTACTACACAGACTCTCAAAAAGGAAAAGAAAAGAGGCTAGCCTACTTTCCCCTTCATATGTGGTGTCTTTACCCTACATGATCTCAAACATGTGGAAAAAGAAGCCATAAAGATTCAATCTTTAGCTCTGGCTACAATCCCAAATAGAGCATTTGACCCAAAGCGAAGTGCCTATGCCGCATTGGAACATGCCAAATTAGCAACGTTTGATCATCAAGAAGATATGTTCGATGACATGTTCTCTTCAAGTGAATCCATAGGTCAAGCCAAAGAACTTGCCAAGATGAGATACAATGATGAAGGGTTAACTGAGTTTAATAAACTTAGAGAGCAGAGGTTGCAAACTCTGCCTCTAGATTTATTAGCGCTAACCCCAGCGGCATCATCAAGCGAGCCTGGTCAGCAACAAACAAAGGAACCTCCTGCTACAACAAAAGATCATAATAGCGAGCAGGAGGAACAACAAAGGAAAGACCAAGAGGAAAAGCAGAAAAAGGAACAGGAAGAACGGTTAAAGAAAGAGCAGGAGGATAAACAGCGAAGA
The DNA here is from genome assembly GCA_000404065.3 of Pinus taeda. Taxonomy (NCBI): domain Eukaryota; kingdom Viridiplantae; phylum Streptophyta; class Pinopsida; order Pinales; family Pinaceae; genus Pinus; species Pinus taeda. Next base: position 2,235 of record APFE030837550.1, on the reverse strand, counting down.
GAGAAGGAGGATAAACAGCGAAAGGAACAGGAGGAGAAATAGAAGAAAAAATAGGAACAATTGCTGAAAGAGTCTCAAACTAAACAGACCTCCACCGATACCAATGTAGATACTACCACAGACCCCAAATTGCTCCAGGAATGGAAGCAGTTTGATTCTATCATCAGTGGAGGAAAAGGCTCAAAAAGTACAGACACTCCTAAGACCAGCGATATGCAAGATGACACTTCATCTCAGGTTCTAAGTGGAACCAGCGGCCCACCTAAATCTAAAGATATTGAGATAATTCTAAAAGATCCCAGCGAGCAAATCATTTTACAAGTAGAAGATATTCCTCCATTGGATGTCTTCTACAGCCCAAGGCACAGAGCAATGGTAAAGAGATCAAGGAAAAGACGAAGGCTTGATCAACCTTCTATCTTTCTAGAGCTAACGGTCACGGGCAATGTAGTATGGAAGGAGAAACTGGATCCCTCCGATGATCTAACTAAATTGTCACAGTATGCTGGAGCCTATTCGGCAGTAACTATTGACAAAGCATCGGAGGTAAGCCTCTTATTGAAGAACAAGGACTAGGAAATCTCCACATTACAGACAGAATTGGCCGAGATAAAGCAGAGGGTAACGCAAGCGGAGGAGCAGTTAGCGGCACAACAACAGAGGACAGCGCAGGCAGACGAGCAGTTATTGGCACAACAACAACTAAATAATCAATTGGCTCAGCAATTGGAAGTAGAGAAGCAAAGGATTGACCAGGCTGCGATCCAGAAATAGAACGAATTAAGGGAGGCGTTGGAAAAGTTGAAAGCAGCGAACGAGCAAATGGTGAAAACAAAGGATGAGAAAATCGCTCAAATAACATCGCAGCTAGAAAAGATAAAAGGAGATTCACAGGTAACAGAGTTCAGGAAAGAAGCAACATTGATAAACAATGCGCTAATATCACAAATTAAACCCTTGTGTCAACAAATCGCTCAAGCGGAGCCACTCTGCGAATTAACTACATCCATAAATGAGCAGGTAGAGAAAGCTAGGGATGACTTGAATCAAGCCGATGAGGCTATTACTGTACATCTTGAATGGTAGGATTCGAATTCGGGAAAAGCATCCAATTTGCCCAGGACACTTGAGGTTCATAAAGATATACTTTTCACGGAATGGCACACTCAGGTGTTAAAGGCAGAGAGAGAAGCTTCAAGATGTAGATTAACTTCCAGCAATTTAGTTGATCTAGTTAACAACACTCTCTACTTAGCAAATATGATTTCCCAATGTACACCAGGAAAGATTACAACAACAAATGCATTGGAGCAAACATGTTACCCTGAGTTAGAAGGCAGAGGAAGATTAATCGCCGGGATTAATAGTTTAAACATGGAAACGTATTGGCACTTCCTAGTTAAGCCTCATACACAAAGAGCCGCCCTGAAATGTTTAACGGATGCCATCGAGTGTATGATTCCCGACATTCAAGATGCCACCTATGCTGCCCAGCTCAGTTCGCGCCTCAACAAACCTTCGGAAATTGAGCCAATGCTTGCCATTAATCAGCTCAGATTCAAAGGAAAGCAACCGACCCAATGAATCATCCTCCAGCTCCCCAGATCGCCAGCCAAGATAGCAACAAAAGTTATTGATATCAGTTTAAGTAGCATTTCTGTTTTATAGATATTTAGATTAGTATTGTATTTATAGACCCTTTCATGTTTTTAGAAAGGGTCGTAAAATTTTGTAAGAGACTTAACAGACTGAAGTTTGCACTACTGCGCCTCAGCCTATATTCTTTTATGAGACTCGACCTATTATTCTTACTTTAATGAGAAAATTTCTTTATACAATTGTGCACTATTGTCGTTGATTGGAGAATGTTTTGCATTAAAGGAAGAACTGCGCATAGTGATTGATATCTCGGAGTGCCCCACAGCTCATATGGTATTTCTATCTATGTCTGAAGTCATTCTGTTTATGTCAATTGTTATGTAATTATTCTTGCTATCATTGATTATATGCATGCGCTATAACAACAAATCTTATTCATTCCACTATTGGGTGTTTAGTGATGTGCCTTTACTTTTAAATCATGTATATGATAATCATATGAATGTATAAAGTGTGGTAATTTCGCTTCAATCGCTCTGCTTAACTATTTAAGCACAACAATCTTAAATGATTTAATATCTATGTTGTGAAGACACAGTCATCTATATGCTTGTCTTTTAGACATAGAGCATCAAA
>APFE030837549.1:0-13005 GCA_000404065.3 Pinus taeda | reverse complement strand
CTCCTTCTCAAACTCCACCTCCTAATACACTGCCACTTCCAACTCCACCTCCATCACCACCTCCACCTCCACCTCTGCTTCCTCTACCTCACCCTCCTCCTCGAGCACCACCTCCTCCTCCACCTACACTTCATTCACCTCCACCTCCTATACCACCTCTGGATCTTCCTCTGCCTCCTCCACCACCTCCATCTTTGCCTCCTCCTCCTCCTCCTTCTCCACTTGCACCTCCTCCTCCACCACCTCCACCACTTCTACCACCTCCACCACCACCTCTTCCTTCACCTCCTCCACAACCTCTGCCTTCACCGCCTCCTCCTCTACCACCTCCACCTCTACCTCCACCTCTACCTCCTCCTCTACTACCTCCACCCCCTCCTCCTCCACCTCTGCCTCCACCTCCACCACTTCCACCCACTCCTTCTCCTCCACCTCCACCACCTCTACCTCCTCCACCGCGTACTCCTCCTCCTCCTCCTCCTCCTCCGCCACTTCCACCTCCTCCGCCACCTCAGCCTTCGTCTCCTCCTCCTCCACCTCCTCCTCTTCCACCGACTCTGCCTACTACTCCTCCTCCACCACCACCTCCACCTTTGCAACCTCTTCCACCACCTCCTCCTCTTCCTCCTCCACCTCCTTCTCATACTCCACCTCTACCGCCACCTCCTTAACCACCTTTTCCTTTGCTTCCTCCTCCTCCTCCTCCTCCTACAACTTCTCCACATCCACCAGCAATGCCACCACCTCCACCTATATATAAAAGTATATACATGATAATATAACAAATAATATGTATAAAAATTGCAATATAAATAAGTAATTATGAGAACAACAATTTAATTAATAAAACTTAATTTAGTTTTCTAGTTTAAGTCAACTATTATTTTTAGAATTTCACTAACAAAGTTATGGTAAAGGAAATAAATATTATGTGTGGCCACTCATGATTTTGAATATTAAAGTTGTAAGAGTGGTGAACATGAAAAGACACCAAGTCATAAAAGTGCAGTGTCGTTTAACAAAACAACATTTCCGTTTTTTATTTGCAAAAAAAATAGTTATTTTTTACATATTCATATTTCTACAAATTTATATTTAAAAATATTAATAATACTTTTTATATTTAAAAATACAATTTATAATATTGAATTTATTTTTCTACTAAAGATTTGAAAATATATGATCTAAGCCAAAGTTCCAATTCCAATAAAAAAAAATTGAATCTATTTGCGAATAGAGTTAAAAAATGAGACATCAAAGTGTATTACCCACCCAACAAACATTTCCAATCCGTCATTTGACAAACCCAGGTGAACGTTTGCATGAATTTCCATAGATTCAAATTCGTAATCTAGATTTTTGGATAATAATTTTGGGGTTACCAGTATCTATGATTGATGTCTGAGTAATCACCAAAATTCAGTGAAAAGGATTGAGCCGATATAGTAATTGAGGATGAGTGTTGATGACGAAGTGTTTATACTTTTCAATGTGTAAACAAAAGTACAATGGAACACGAAAAATATCACAAAGTATTAGCATAGTTGCAGAAAAATAATTATAAACCAGTGATCGTTCAAACAAAATTATCCATAAACGATATCTAGTTGCACATTTTTTTTTTAAACAACACTTTAAAACAATGATTCTACCAATAAAATTATCCATAAACTCTATCCATAGTTGTAAAACAAAATTATAAACCATATTTTAAAACAAGTCTCAAAAAAAGCATGGCTTCAAATGTGCAAAAAAAACTATCCATAAAGAATATCCATAGTTTTAGGAAAAAATTATAAACTGGAGTTTAAAAAAAATATCGAAAAAGAAAAGGCATGGTTCAATAATGTTAAGATAATTCAAACTGACAAAAATGGCTACTTACCTCCAGTGCGATGGGAAGTATTGTTATGAAGTGCTAGGTGGGTTGCGCATCGATCGAACACGACCTTCAGAGATCTTCAATCCGAGGCTCTACCATCAAAGATATAGATCAAACACACGACTTTCATATACTCAGTCTGACGCTCTCCGAACAAAGATATCCGAACAAAGATACAGATCGAACGAACACACGACCTTCAAAGATATTCAGTCTCACGCTCTCCCATCAAAAATATAGATCGAACGCACGACCATCATATCATATATTCATTCTCACGCTCCCCCAACAAAGATACAGAGACAACAACATTGGCGTTACCCATGAAAACACTAATTCAAAACCGCCGCCGCTATGAAAAAAACGGTTCTAATTCAAGAAGACAGCCCATAAAACCAAAAAGTTACCTTAATTTAGAAAGTAAAGCAAAATATAGCAAAAATAAACTAAATTTGAAAAGAAAAATATTAATTACATTGGCTTCACAAAAAGGCCAACGATTAAATTAAAAGAATACAAACTAAAATAATTAACCTTTAAATTTTAGAGAAAGGTAAAATAAAAGATTAAAAATTAAATTTAAAAAAATTGTTAACTGTTTTTGACGTAAAATATTGAAATTTTGAGAGTAAGAAAGACCAAACAGTTGATAACAAAGTAAAAACTTAAAAGTTAAATATTAAAATACGCAGTTTCAAATTTAGAAAGACTCATTGTTTAATTGATTTGTTGTAAAAAATGAAAATTTCAAAGTTAGAAATGTAATGGTAACATTTAAAAATGTAAACTGTAAATTGGTTTCTTCAAAGTACACACAATATGCACAAAGTTAATGAAATGTCAATTTTTATCTCAGTGACTCATACTATCGGACCCAGTTTGAATTCACACAATTAACAAAAAAGTTAATGCTTAAATTTGAAATGTCAATATTTATCTCAGTGACTCACAATATCTGACCTCAGTTTGAATTCACACAATTACCAAAAAAGTTAATGCTTAAATTTGAAATGTCAATATTTATCTCAGTGACTCACAGTATCTGACCTCGTTTGAATTCACACAATCACCAAAAAGCGGTGAAAGTAATTATACATATTTTTTTATTATTAAAAGTCATATGGCTTAATAACATTTTTCACTAATAAAATAACTTTATTAATTAATAAATAAAATCATACAAATTAATAATCATCTTCACTAAAGTTATATGGATTAATAATCCTCTTCATTATTAATTAAAAAATAATTAATTTACATTTTTCTAAATACTTTTACGTTGGAAATTTTGAATCATAAATATATAAATAACATATTTATTTCAAATTTTTAGATAACTTATTTTTTTCAATCTTTCTAACGGCCTTGCAAAAGCTTAGGAGTATCAAAAACCTAACTACTAAATCACTAAGGGTTTCTTTAAGTACAACCAATTAGTTATTGTATTAAAACAATGAGGGAAATCATAAGGAAACACACATTGGGTTTACAAATAATATTTTGATCTATAAAAATATATATATTAATATATGTGTCTATAAATTCACTAATTAAATGAATTTACTATTAGATATTTCTATATATTGCAGTATATAGTCACCCACAAAATTGTTCCCCTTATTTAATGTAACATTTAATCACTCTAACCACTATAATATTTGATACAATATGTGCCCCTTAAGAAAAATCCATTATGAATATCAAAACACTAATATTACCCATAATGGCTAGTTTACCGTTATCACTGATACTCTTAGATAATTACAAACTCTTCCATAATGCAACCTCTAAACATTATTACTATTAAAAATCAATGACACTTGATAATTCTTAAGGGCTAACTCTAAAATTAAATAAAACATAGTGCACTATGATCTTTAAAACACAATGAATTCTAGAAACTATGACCCCTAGTACAATTCACCATCATGACATTATAATTCTTGAAATTTTACAACACACATCAATTTAATATCTAACACATTAACTATAACATTAAAACTATAGCTTTTATGTACTTAAAGTGGCATAACATAGTGATCAAGTTGAATCAAGTGTAACTCCAAATTCGATCCCATAAGAAAGGAATATAATAAATGTGGTGTATTTTGGAGATGATATTTTAATTATCGATATTGACCCAGAAATAACTTTTCATGAGCCAACATATGGTAATGGTTTTGATTATCGATATTGACCCAAAACGCACTTTTGGTGAGTCAACATATGATAATGATCTGGAGGAGATGATACAATGATTTTGTATATTTTGTAGATCAGTTAAGATCTTAATGTTGGTGTCTGAAGTTCATTTAAACTATTATTCCTTCCATCAATTAATATTAATCAAGTATATATATGTTTTATTTTTATATTTAGTTATACGTATTTCAAAATTATAAAATTTCTAAAATACTATTTTGTATATTTCTATATGGTTTTTTCTGATTTTCACTATTCAATGTAATACGAATAATAAATATTCTTTAATCGGTTCCTATGTATTCATGTTTATATTATTGTGTTAAATATATGTATTGTTAAATTAACTTTGTGATATCTCAATTTGTTTTTCTTATTTCTAATTTTTTCCTAATGAGAGAGTCATTTTGCATGAATAGGGAGAGTTTCTAACATTAAACTCAATATTTTACAATAAATTGGCTAATGATCATGACGGGAAAAATATACAACTAGGAAAAACACATTGATGACATGCTAAATATGAACTGGTATAAATGTGAAAATTTTAATAAGTCCATTCCTTTCCCCTCTTTACTAATTTGGTTAGACGTGAAACAAACTTCATTAGTTAGTCATCCGAAAATCTTTAAAAATGTTTCCTCCCTTAGCAAATACAAAAATTGTTTCCTCCCTCATCGTACATTAAATTCTCCCTACAAAGGTATGCTCACTCTTTATATGTACACAAACAAGAGATTTTCTATCACCATACAATTAACTAAATATATATATATGTGTGTGTGTGTGTGTGTGTGTGAGAGAGAGAGAGAGAGAGAGAGATGAGTTAATAATCTAACGTAATATTCTCAATTCCACCACAAGCTCTAGAAGAACAAGGGGATATACGATTACTCCTTCTAGATGTTGAACAAGAAGAAGAAAGCGAAAGATAATTATAAACAACCATTTGAATTTGAGCTCTTAGTACCTGTGACATAATCTCATAAGAATATTGCAAGAAAAGATTCACAAACTTGGAAAACAATAGGGACATAAACATATACAATAAATGAGAATCAAATCTTTCTAGGTATTCAATTAGAACACCCACAACAACAATATAATCTACACTCAATTACATGAAATTTTATTGAGGATACCCTATAAGGGTAGGAAGAAAGGAAGCCTAGAAAATTGGAACAATTTCTAGAATAATCTATTGGGAGTGATGTCTTGTTGTTTCTTGGACATGGAAAATATTATTCATTGAACAATAAACAATTGACTCTAGACAAACTCAACATAGAAAGAAGCTCATCATAGGCATAGGAACAAGGATAGTTGACTGAACCCAACAAGAAAGAAAAAATTAAACATCGACTTGACTTGTGATTCACCCCATGCTACTACAATAAAAATTATAGAAGAAAATGATGGTCAAGATAAAACCCGATCCAAGCAGTTTGATAGTGATGAAGCTTCATCCAAGCATTCTAGGTTTGATGACATATTAAGTTGGATAGTAACAATATTATGCTATAAAGAGATCAACACAAAATGGATATTTGGTTGGAATGCTCTAACTAGGAAATAGAACAACATAATATAAACATTGCAATAAGAATTAATGATCCACATTTTGCACCCCAACAATTGGTACATAAGTTAGTGGATCAAACATTATATATGCCTATAATTATGCTAATCACCATAGTTATAAGTTAATTATTAGGTTGATGGAAGATGTTTAAACACCATGGAATATGTTAGAACATTCATAGTAATATTTACATATTTCATAGCTAACTAACATTTTTTGTTGTGTTTAAAATATGCATTCAATTTCTTTAAATTTATAAATAACCATAATATAATTTGTAATAAAGTTATAATTTAGTTAATTTCTAGTGTTTTTTTAATCTATGAAATGTGACAGGAATAATGGGTTACCCATTTTGATGGTTATCATCAATTGAATTTTATTTTCAATTGGATCAATTTGATTTATATGTCTTCCCTAGGTGGTTATTGACAAATTAATAAATATATTTTAGGAAAAACATTAAAATATATGCAAATCTAATAAAATGGATATACACTCAAGGAGAAAGGCAATACTTTTCATTAAGAACGAAATAATTGTTCAACAAAACACATTGTTTAGTATAGGTAACACCTAGATCACCTCCTGTTGCGACCCTTCTACTAAAAATATTCATATTTTTATTATATATGTACAATGACAAATTCCTTAGTTATCCTTGTGATCAAAAGAATCCATGAAGGTGAAATAAACTTGTACATGCATAAAAAAACATTAATGAAATAAAATAAGAATCCGTTGTTTCTTTCACTAAATTGTAATATAATTACATTTATGCATCCTAAATTGTCTTACATCATTTCATAGAAAAAATATCATGAAATGTACACACCCTTGGCATTAAAGATTTCATCAGTACTATGTTACAAAGGCTCACAACATGAAAACATTAAATGACCCACAGCTTTATTCCTTGTTAGTTATTCCCCATATGTCAGTTTTATTCAACAATGTCTCATGTTATTCTTCTCTTTTACTCACTTAATTCTTTTATATATTTTCCACAACTGCACCATTTTTTTCATTCTTCTAGAAGGTTTCTATCTAGTAGCAAAACTTAAAGGATGGAAGTTTGTTTTAAATCTTGTAAACCTTATCTAACATTAATACTCCCCAATATGCATAATGTAAAATGTTTAATGATATTTTCTGAAAAACAGGGAGAGTTCTAATGAATTTTAAGTTAAAATAATTTTGAAGCATAAACATTGAGCCAATAAATTAAAAAAATGTAAAAATTGACAACTCTTTTTATTTTTTATTTTGAAAAACCATGGAATATTAACCCACTCTAAATATTACCCCAAACAATTTCTCTAGTACGTGGAAAATTATCGATCTTATTTACATTGGAAAAAAAAATTATTCTACGAAGAGCGCATAGGCTATCCATCAATATTATCTCATTTTTCACTCTACTTAGTCATGCCAAACAAAAAACCAAAAAAATGGTATATGAAAATCAAACAATATTTTCAATAAAGAAATCCAAGAAGTAAGAGATAAATTTTCTCTCTATCCATATAACTACAAATAAACTTTGGTTCCAATGCCATGTTTGAAGGTAAATTAAAAAAAAAGTGTGACAATCTACAAAATTCCAAAAGATATGAAGTGCGTGGAAACTAATTCACTGATATTTTACTAAAAACTCCTTCTCCTCGAAGCTACTTCAAACACAGTGAAAATTAAAATTGGTATCATGGATTAAGGTATACTAAGATATTCGTTTTTCTTAGGTTTGACTTTTCCATCATGCATAGCCAAAGTGGTAAATCTGTAACCATTTCATGTATCACAAAATTTTGGTGAAACTAATTTCAGAATATTTTGCCAAAAAATAGACTCTTTGCACTATTTCAAACAACTATAAATTAAAATAAGTACCATTGGGTAAGACATACTAAGGTGGATTTTTTTATTACTTGTTTCTTGTTTGAATTTCTCATCGATCATAACTAAAGGGTTTAAAATGTAATCGTTTCTTTCATTTTAAGAGAAAAAATATTTTGATCATGTTTTAAAGAAAGGGCATAAACTTGTAAGGAAAAAAAATCTAAAATTAAAAAGAACCTAAGAGAAGAAAAGAAATGATGCACCTAAGATGAATTGGAAGAACTAATTGTTAAGACTACACAAATACCTTGTAAGTAAAAGTAGTAGTGACAAATTCGAATAGATTCTCTTCATCTCGCTCCCAAATTGGATGGTGAAATGATTGAAGAAATAAAACACAAAGGATACACCAATTATGAAAGTCTTGTTTTCACAAAATGAGATAACATTTTATCATTATGCTTCAATGCAACACATTAATTATTGAACATGACAACATAATACAATTCCACAAGAATGATTCCAAGTTGGCATGGAAGGGAGATATGTATTAATGGAATAGAAATTTTTGTTACAAGTAATCAACCATCAAAGATAAAAGTTGAACCATTTTGTAACATTATCTAGGAACTTGTGTGAAATTACTGGACATTATACTCTATCTACATAGTAAAAGGTTTGAAATTATTTTTCATTTATCATGCCTCAATCTTGTATAATATCAAACTAATAGAATTGCATGCAACACTATTTGTTACCATGATTTTTTATAAGGGAAATCATTAATTACTGAAAGATGTTGCCAGGGGCTAATAATGTAGCTTAGTTGTTCATTTTCATTCAAAATTGCACACTCAACTAGCATTTTGAATAAATGAATCCCCTAAGAATGGGGAGAATACTATCAAACAAGAAATTTTCAACACCATCCAACATTTTCATGCATACATAAGACTTTCCATTACGAAAATCATATCATATCCACAATATATACTGAAACAAACAATCTCCCAATAACATTAACTCCTAGAGATGTATCATAGTAGTTTTCATGAATGTTAAATAGGAAAATGAAATCAAGCTAAATCAATATGATTTTAGTTTAAGGACTTGTAATGTTGACGTTGAAATACATACTCTTTGAAAACTATTAAGCACATACCTAAGATCAAAACAAAATTTTTGCAGGAGAAAAAATCACAAGTTTCAAGAAGGCATATGAAATTGGAACATTGAGAATAGTAGCCATGCAAAAGAGAGAAAGAACTAAAATCTTGTCTATTAAAAGTCTGTTCAAGTCTTCTTCAGTGTGCACATCTTGTTAGGAGAGAAAGCAAAATAAAATGTTTATCATTGGGCTAACTAAAAAAATTGAAGAGTAGTCATAGTTGAGAAATGTATATACTAAATAATAATTCACAGAAAATATATAGACTTCCAGTTGAAAAAATTAGTTAAAAAAAATTTGGACCACTCAAGTGCCTCCACAAAAGCTACATTAGGGTTCATAAACAATATTCAATTACATTTATAAAAGAACTTAGGAAGTTTGTCTCCTGTATAAGTAAAATAGACAACAATACTATTCCAATAATAGATAGAAAATTTTTATGGAAGACACATAAGGAGAAAAAGCCTCCAAATAATTACCACAACTAGACAACTTCATATGATGAGTATATATTGGAGATACAAGAACGGCACAATAACTCAGTCACGTGAGGAAATATTTTAAGTGAACAAGGAAAAGGGTAAGTAAACCAAATTGAATAGTGGCAGTTATACCTATTGGCCTTTTAAAATAAGTATAAAATAAAAATGGAAAGAATAGGAACCAACTTTTATATCACATGAATTATTAAGATGAGTATCCTTCTCTAGATCATCTTTCATTCGACTATTTTTGACAATGGTTCCAACCTCATTAAATGTAGTTTTTACACCATTGTTAAGGCTAATAATCTTGCCCGCCCTTATAGTAATTGCCCATACTTATCAAAAAACATCAAATGATGATTATTCTTCTCTGGAACATCTTTGCTTCTACTATTTGTGACAATCGTGCTAACCTCATTAAATGTGGTTTTTACACCATTGTTAAGGCCAAGAATATTTCCCTTACTTATAGGAGTTTCCCTTACTTACCAAGAAAGATCAACTTGTATGGTTATGGAGCAATTCCATCCTTAACTAAAATGTGTTCCTTATCATTGTCAATTATTTCTAACTCTGAAGTTCAAGTGATTGAAAAAAAATTGCATACTACTACATGGAAAAAGAACTGAGGGGTGAGTCAATTCCTTCAGGATAAACCTACAAAACTCGTATCTCAAGGTTTCTTATCCCAACAAAGATCAACCTTTGCTAATCTAGAGGAATTCCTTCCTTATCTTGAATTTTAGTATTCACACCAGAGCTAGTCAACATCATGACAAAGACCTATATATTACTTGGGAGATGTATGGACACAAACACGTCAGTTATTCTGAATATTATAATCAACTAGTACATTTCCTTCATCTTCATGCTCGTGCCTAGCAAACATCAACCTTTGATGATTTGGAGGAATTCCTTGTCTTGAATTTTAGCCTTGGCATTATTGAAAATCTTTGAGCTATCAACTTCAAAAGTAATGTTCATCCAAGGTAGATTTTCGATATCTACATTCCACCTCTCAAATAGAGAACCAATTAGATTTAATTATGAGTTTTGAGATCTTCATATTTTTTATTTACTAGCCATTTCATTTATATGGCTACACTAATTCCTATAAAGATCGAATACCTTGCCCATCTTGCCTTTCATTGTAAAGATTTGTTAATACGTGGGCACACAAATTTTCACTTGCACTTTTGTCGTTTATAAGTTTACACTAATTCATGTGAAGTTAGAAGTGCCCTTCATTGTAAAGATTTGTTAATACGTGGGTGCCCACATTTGTACTTGGGGACCACATTTTCACTTGCATTTTTATCATTTATATGGCTACACTAATTCCTATCAAGATCGAAGACCTTTCCATTCACTGTAAAAATCCGTTTCCATTTTTAGAAGCGTAATTCCTGTCAAAATGGAAGACCTTGACCTTCATTGTAAAGATTTGTTAATACCTAAGCACATACATTTTCAATTGCACTTTTATCGTTTATACACTAATTCCCCTTCATTGTAAAAATACATTACCTTTTTAAAAACTTTTTAAATTTTTTTTTACATATTTGTCAAGATGCTTTGCAATTAAAAAGAAATTATTAATACCAATAAATTTCATATAACTATTATATAAAATTAAAAATAAGTAACATAAGTATGTCGGGCAAAGGCTCGAGTAATACCGCCTTTGAACGCCTTGTTTCCAACATCCTAAAAATAAATAAGATATTAAAATGAGAATTGAATCCACAATCCGTAATAATGTGAATGAGTAAAATACCATAAAACCATGAATTATTTACTATAATAATGTGACTAACCAAATGGAATAAGTAAAAAAGGTAAAACCATGAATTGAAACCTTATTTGGCCAGATGTGCATTTGGAAGGGAAGGGAAAAAAACGAAAATCATTAATGGAAAGAAAGAACCACCGAAAAAAAAAGCAAGCTGCACCAAAAAGCATTAACTCTCAACTTGAGGAGAGAGTAGGGACTTTATAAAACTAATCTTAGACGCGGTAAAACTCTTGTAGCATTTGAAGGGCACTGGGGAATCCCTACATTTAATATATTGTCTTTTCATTTTTCGAGCATCTTCCTCCTCCTCTGTCCCTATCACGTCTAGCTATGCTGGTGTGTGTTTGGCTGTCTGTGTGGTTTGACTTCGGGTTTGTCCATATCTAGGTGTAGGTCGACGTCGTGTTTGAGTCAATCACGGTTGTGTGCGATAGAGGAGGCAGAGGCTGATGCTGGTAAGAAAATGGCATGGTAAGGTGCTTGACGTTGCTGCTGTTCAAAGTCTATCTCACTAATTCCAATTACTTGGCTGAAGAAATGAAATCGAATCCCAATTCGAGGTATGTAGAGATGGCCCTTGGCCTTGTATCTGTATGTTTCCTTTGATTAGTTTAAGGCTTTCTTTCTTTCAAAAATTTCTATTGAATTTAAGGCTTTGTTTTATTTAATTTTTTATTCAATCTATTTATTATTACATTTAATTTTTCCTTTATACTTTTAATCAGTATTGTGGAGGTTTGGGGTTACACCAAAATTCACAGGTGTCTGTAAAAGTTACAAATTAAGATTCTAGGGTGAAAATTAAAACCCAGAGGTGTTGGTAAAGGTTACAAACAAATCAGTAACTAAGATCTCAGGATGGAAATTATCGATTCCATGAGGTGCGGCTATTCTTCCAACACCTCCCCTCAAAAGAAACTCGGGAATCTAACCTCTATCCAGGATCTCATACCATGTAGAGGTTTGCAGTTACACCAAAACCTGTAGGTGTTGGTAAAAGTTACAAATCAGTAACTGAGATCCCTAAAGTGGAAATTAAGGATTCCATAGAGCTGCATTAATTCTTCCAACAGATATTTGACTCTAGGTTCATCAATTTATCCTATTCCGTGCAAATTCAAGAATCACTCCCCATAGCTGTGTATTTGGGTTTAATCTACTGCGTATTAGCTTATTTTACTTTGTGGTTCTATCCAGTATAACCTCTTCTTTATTAGTTTATCCATGCTTTTTTCGGACATAACTTGGTTTCTGTGTATTGTGTTCTTTGTTCGATAAACCCGTGGGTTGGTTTCTGTGTATTGTGTTCTTTGTTCAATAAACCCGTGGGTTGTTTTCCTTTTGGGTATAACTCATATTGTATGTTGTGTTGTGTATTGGTTAGGCTTTAACATTTTGTGTATTGGGCCGTGTGCATCAGCCATGCATGGATTTAAGGTTCTGTTTTCTCTTATTGTGTCCACATAAGTCATGGATTTAAGGCTCGCTCTGTTTCTTTCTCAATAATTTGTTATACCCTTGTGCCCACATCAGTCATGGATTTAAGGCTCGCTCTGTTTCTTTCTCAATAATTTGTTATACCCTTGTGCCGTGGGCCTGAGCCACCTTATTAAGTCTCTATTTTCTCCGCAAGAATTTTACCCTTGATGGCTCTCATTCCTCGTCAATAGTTTTATTCTATCATACCGTTTTTAATACGTTTAATTTTTTCATTCATTGCTTCAATCAAAGCATATCTCTGGATTCAGCTTAACGTGTGGCTTCTTTCGCTGTATTGTGCACCGTGTGTTATTTTAACCTGAGGTTTTTTATATATAACCTACTTTGTACTGCGTTATGTTCCATGTGCTACTGTAATCCATGGTTTTTAACACTTATATATTTTTATCTGTGACCAATTAAAACCCTTAAAAACATACCTCATTAAAACTTCGTTCGGTTACAATTACCCTTTTTATTATACCGGCCCATGGTAGCAGGTATACAGCTATTGATATCGCGTTGAAATTGAATTAATTTTGTTTGAGTTTTTAAATATCAAATGCGATT
>APFE030837545.1:25000-28846 GCA_000404065.3 Pinus taeda | reverse complement strand
GACAGTGTTTTTGTTGTCAGTGATTTGTGGTCAACGTTAAGAGTAATCAATTGTGAGGTGAGGAATCTCATGTGAAATCGTAGATGAAGGGCATCCTAGGGATTTAGTCAAGTGCGTTACAAATTTTGTTTCACAAATGCTAAATCAGGTTATTGTTGGCAAAAAAATTCAACGATTTGGAGACAGAAATGAAATCTTATTGCTAGGACTAGAATAATGAGCTTTATGTGCAATGCAACTCTCGCAGATTTCATTTTCCCTCCTGAAATTTCATAACTAATAAAAGAACACATTGTTGCAGAAGAGTAATGTGAATGCACATATGTGGATAAGTACAGAAACGAAAGAAGCTCATGTGAAAAGAAATAAGATAATTATTTTTTTGGTTGTATTTAAGGATATGCATATGTTTGTTAGACTTTGATTAGAAAGGAATTTTCATATGCATAAAATAATTTCATTGGCATGAGATTAGTATATATTTAAAAGATTACATGCGAATTTTGTGGTTAAGAGAGATAAATAACTTTGTCACTCTCTAAAAACATTATACGCAAATCTTGTGGGTTAATTTTTTGATAGAATTCTTGAAAGAGTTGTTCGAAAATGTAGGTGGTTATTTTGGCTAGTTCTTAAATGAACATGTGTTGTTTGGCACATAGAAAATAACTATTTGTTCGGAAAGAGCACATATACACATGAACAAAAAAAAGAGAATGTGAAAAAAAGAATAGTTATTGAATTTATGGAAAAGTGAATGCATACAAAAGAAATGGTTAAAGAGATTTTTTTAAAAAGGAATATGACCTTTGCGTGCACGAAAAATATCACGATTGTGTTGGAGTTTCTTGAAAAGAGATATGCATTTGGTTTCATGGAAAAGAAACATGTGTGGGTACATGCTTGAAAAGTTAACTAATATGCTTTTGATTTTTCTTGGAAATAAGTATGTATGTATTTATTTTTCTATTCTTTTGAAATAATTTTTGCATGTGAATCTTGCTAGTAAGAGACATAAATACAAATCATATCTTGAAAGGGAAATATGTTGAATCAATTTTCTCTTGAAAAATATTCTTTTGTAAAAGAGCATGTATTGAATATTAAGCATTATGTTGGAGAAGAACATGCAGTTGTATGCAAATTTCATAGCTATTATGTCAATTCCTTTTGGAAATATTATTCTTGCATGCAAGTATAATACCTATAATGATAGTTCCCTTCGATAAGGTTATGATTTCATGCTAAAATAATAGCTATTATGGGAAATATTATATATTCACAAAATGCATGTCTATGCAATAATAATAGTTGTAGTGCTAATGCGTGTATAAGGAATACTCAAATTGTGATAGGATTCCTCAAAAGAAAAAATTCCTTTACATGCACGGAAATATAATTATTGTGTTAGATATTTTAAAGGGAAAAATGGATATTTAGAACTATTGCATTACATCTTTTAAAGAGAAACATGGATTTGCATGCAGAAAAGAATAAGTAGTATGTTAGATCGTGGAAAGGGAAACAAGTAATTACTTGCAATAAATGAAGTAGATTTCCTTTGTAAAATACATATATCCACATGCAAGAAATAATGACTAATGCATAATTTAGTTTTGGTTTAGAGAAACGCATGTCTTTGTGCATACAATATATTTCATAAATACCTCCATCTTGGGAAAGATGTTTTTCGAAAAGGGACTTTCATTTTCATGCACGATAACGATGTCTATCATATTAGCTTTCCCTTAAAGATGGGCATGTATTTTTGTGTATTATAATAGTATATATTGTATTGGAAAGATTACTTAGTTACATTCACAAAGAAGAAGTTAAGGGCTAACTCTCTTTGAATAGGTTTTTATCTAATTACATGCACGAAAAATATATATATATATATATAAGTTTCTAGTATCCTTTAAATGAAATGGATGGTTACAAAGGTTTTGCTTTGGATATGAACGTGTGTTGGTGCGAGAATGATCATACTTCCATGGTAAATATTTTGACATGCTTGATAATTATTTGTTTATACATGCACAATGTTGTTAGAAGAAGCATGTTGTGATATTATATTTGCATCTCATGTATGCACATGAATAGAGATTAAAATATATCTATTAAAGACTGATAATTGATTGATTAATACTTTATCTAATCATGTTACCAAAGCTTGTAGATGACAATGATGAAAGGAAATGATGGTGTTTTGTGTAAAAGAAAAATTATGTTTAACATTGTGGAAAATAAGGAACTAATGGTCCATGTTGATGAGCAGGAGCTACACGATGGGCCACTAATGGAAAAATCATACCACATGGACATAGAGCGATGATTTGTGGGTAAATGGTTTCATGATGATTGTAATAAATTTTAGCTAGGTATGTTGTATTTTAATGATATTTCATTATAATGTTTTATGAAAATGGTTAAGGGATGGACTCCCTTATAAGCCCTTGAATGAGGGGTGAACACCCTTGCGAGCATTTAATAATAATATTAAACATTTGTTGGTTTTCACCCTATGGAGCTTTGAGGGTATATCAATGTTCAATGATGTGATTGATTATTGTGTCAGTTTTACGATGTTGATTCCTTGCACAATGTGATATTAATAATGTCAAGTATGTGATTAATTAATATGGTTAATGGAATCATCAAATTGATGTAATGTTGATCATGCAATTTATGTTAATATACTATAATAGTGTATTTTAATGGTTATGCAACTTACTATTCCTCTACTGAAAGTTACTCTATGTATTGATGAACATTTTATCTAATGGTCAATGAGGATTTGGAATAGTGATTTGTATAATTACCTGTGGGTAATTTGTGTAAAAAAAATTAACTCCCTGCATTGTCATGTGAGGTCACTGGGGGATGTTACATGATGATTTGCAACCATGTTTATTTATCTTATATATTATGTGTAGGGACTATTTTTTCTCTATTCTAGTTTACTATTTGATTTTATATACATTTTGATTAAGTATTCTACTGTTACAATGTTTTATGATGCTGATTTTTTTTGGATGCTCCTAATGCACCTATATAGCTATATGTATTTATATGATATGTACATAATGAAAATTCATTCATTAAGCAATTCCAAACTCAAAAAAAAATTAAAGTTTCATAGTTATAATTTTTTTTTTTAGTTTGAGATAAAAAATGTTCAATTTTGTGTATTTAATTTTCACCAACTTAATTTAGTATATAAATATAACTATTTTCTTATTAAATATTAGAAATTTTGAATCTATAAGATAAATTTTCACTGCATATATATATACTATTATAAAATTTAATAAGAAGTCCTTATTTCATCATAGATAGAATTTATTATAATTATTCATTCAAATTTATTCCATTCGCATCACAAATGGAATTTTATGTAACATTCATATTTATGCCCCTTAGGATAGCTTTTATTCCCCACTACTAGCTTAGACTCTCAACCATTCCCCATGACATTTGACCTCTTATATAATGGACTCTAAATCCCACAGAAGTTAAAATTTAAATGTCATAGTTTTCTATCCTATCTTTTTATAGAAAGCTCAAATTTTATATATTCATATATTCACTACTTTCAAACTCACAACATCTTCATTTCAATATTTTTTTGAAATGAATCAACTTTTATATGTGTGTGTGTGTGTGTGTGTGTGTGTGAAAATTCTCATAACTATAGAAGAAATTCAATTTTTTATAGTTGTACTAAGTGACTTCTTTTTGGCAAAATATATCCATGTTAATTCAATTCCTTAAATAATGGAAAATTTATTCAAATATTTTTTTTAAAGAGTATTTGTTCTTATGTAAATATTAATATTTTAAAAA
>APFE030837545.1:0-20000 GCA_000404065.3 Pinus taeda | reverse complement strand
GAAGTACTTAAATGCCTGATGCTTGTGAAAAATTATTATAACTTAAGGATAGTGCAGTCTCTTATCTGAAACATTTTTGGCATTATAACAAATTCATAAAATTGTGAAATTGATCCTTGAAATTTCAACCTAGGGAAACATCTAATAATGAGTGTTTGTTTATTAATAGTTTGTGAACAACCCAAATAATTCTAGGCATGTCGTAATTTTTGAAGCGTAAAGTTCTCAGCGTAATAATATTATCATTTCATTCACTTTGTTAGCCTCCTGTTGTAGCAGGTTACTCATCTTTCATGATTGACATTTTTACATGCCAAATATGTCATACTTTGCATGCTGCAATTTTCCATATTTACTACAGAAGCCAAAGAAGGATGCCATGTGAATGTGCTAGTCTAAGTGCCACTGCTTTGTTCCAATTTTGATGCACTATTCCATTTTTGAAGAATATTCAGTTAAAGGGAGGTCCAAACAGTTTAATATTGGTATCCCTAGGTTTCAATTTCCTATTTTAGAATATAGAGAATGAATATCTGTCCAAACAGCTTAATCTTGGCAGATTCTTAGATAGGTAGAGAAGCAAGGGTGCTCAACAGCTTAACCTGAGCCTCTCGATGAAATAAGTGTAGATGTAGATAGGAGGACAAAAAAAGAAAAAGTTGAAAAGCTGGGTCTGCAAGTCTAGGTGCACCCAAAACAAAAAGAAGAAAAAATGCTAGGTAAGTAGGCTAGGTAGGTAGTTTTGAGGTCGTAGAATGTTGATTTGTGATCAATTTCATGTTTTCAAGTGTCATATCTATTCAAGTCAAAATTATAAGGTAGTTTCCATTTGAAAGATTCAAGTGAGGCATGACTAACTTCCCCCTTCTTCCTTATTCCCCAGATCATTCACTAACTTCCCTGAAGAGATCAAGGTCTGCTTGATGCCTATGAGTTTCATCGTTTTCCATATCATTCACCTTGGTAAACATCTGCTTTGCCCAAGGAATATTCATACTCCCTTTATGAATTGTTGTTTCCCTTAATAGCCTAAGATTCACACACTTAGCGCTTTCTCATCATGGTCATATTAACTACTAACTTTACTATATAGCTCTCTATCTATCTCCCCTTCCCCCTACTAAGACTATGTTAATAACTCCCCTATATATTTATCCCTTCCCCCTGATTGAAAAATAACCATAAGTACACTTGGGAATTGCTAAGTTTGCCTGAAACATAGCAAGAACCCTCATTTTTCCCCTTTAAAACCATCTTCCAATGCAATGAACTCCTTCCAAAGCATGAAATTCCTTTTTTTAGGTTATCGGACCCCTTCCGAGGCCTCAAATACTCTTCAAAAGCATATATACCCTTCTTCCAATCGCAATAACCCTTGTCTACTGCCTTAACACTCTTCTGATCCCTTTGGACCCCCTCTGACACGATATCGCAGTCAGAGGTCTCAAGGCTAATGATGCTCATTTTTTGTCCACCCCGATGGATGCTCCACCGATGCCATTTCACAATCGGCGTATTGCAATACTATATGCCACATATATATGCCCTTTCCCTTTTAGCCGATGCGATATCGCAAGTCGACAATCGGTGGTCGCAAGAATCATGTTCCCGAAATGCATGCCGCTTCCTTTTGCTCCGATGCGACATTTCCATCGCATCAAGACAGCATATCGCATCACAAATACTTCCTCGTCACATGCCTCCATTTATTCATATATTTCGTTTAAAACATGATTTATCATTAAGACATGTTTCACTGCAAATTCATCACAAATCGTAGCATTTCAGTTATCGCTATCACATCGCAAAAACATATCAGGCACTGCACCATCCAATGCCCTGCCACGACACCCTTCCATGTCACTCTGCCACGTCACCCCGCTGATGTCATCCACCGTACCAGGACCCATCTTTGATGTCATGCTGACGTCACCCGCCAAAGAAGGGCGCGCAAGCGTGAAAAAGCATCTTAGGAGGTCTGGATTCAAATTTTGAGGCAATTTTCGATGCGCGATTAGCGAATCGCGCATCGCTACGGGAAATGGGCCAAATTGGGGAATCTTTGGGGAATATTTTGATTCCTCAGCAATTTTTGCGCCGAAAATGCCAGAAAAAGCCCGATTTAATTGTTTTAGCATGTCAGCATAAAGAGAGAGGCCCGATTTAGGCATTAAAGAGTATCAGAGAAAATGTGAAGCCAAAATTCATGACAGAGAAGATCAGGTAGTGGCAAAGTGTATCAGTGTTGCGGCGAAGTGTATCAACGAAGATTTTCTCAGGGCTCGAGGCAAATAAAACATTAAAACAAATCCTTAAAATTCAAGAAGCAGTTAAGGAACCATTCAAAGCTCAACATCACACTTACTGTACATTAAAAATCACATAAGATTAGTGGACCAAAGCTCAAAGGACAATTATTGCAAAAGCACTGCACCAAGTCGCAAAGGACACTAAATTAACTCTTTGATCCAGCTGCTTCTGGCGTAGCTCAATAGATATTTTATTTGCATTTAATTTCAGCACAAGTTTAGGTTTAAAGCTTTTTCCACAGACCTGTTTGGGTGAGCTGTAATAAATACTTCAGGATATTTTACCTGTAAAGAGAGCCCTGAATAATGTGGAGAGGGTTGGTTTTTGTTGGTTGGATGTTTTTCTTAAGCAGAGACTCGCACTGTATATCAGATAATTTCTATAATCAAAGACTGCTTACGAGCTTGGAGAATGAATTGTTTACTGGGTGTAATGGTTGAAGAGTGACTGTGGAATTCTTGTGCTAGTACATGACCCAATAAGTGCTTCTTACCTCTATTTTCCATTCATAAATCATCGTCTAAACAACAAAATGAAATATTAGCTTAGAATTTGTTTAATTGCACTCTATGCTCAATTTTCGCTGTTTCTTTATGTTTTTCATCTGTTTTAGGCATAAATATGAATTCCACATGGCTCATATTTGCCCTAATTTACCATGAATGATAGTTATCCAGGGATTCTTAACTGCCCCTAGATAGAGCTCATTTTCCTTCCCTTTGTTAAGCTGATTGAGAGATTCTTAATTGCCTCTCATCCTTACATTTCACTCGATCTCTTTAGCTTGAAGGTTGTTTCATGTGCAACTACCTTGCTCCACGTTCCTCTTGTGATCAAGAAAGCATACTTGCGGTACTACTCCTTGACTCCATGCCCAATGGTTTGAAACTTATCACTCTATGCATTGCCTCTCTACTTGAAAGCATCTTCCTTCCATTCAAACACCATCCAAACATAAACAAAACCCATTGAACCCAATAACTAGCCTAAAATCATTATCAACAAAGCTAAATCATCAAGAGATAGCACTCTTTGATTGCAGATGGGCTAGAACCTGCAATCCAAAGATTGGTTTGTGGTTACCTCAGAAATATCCCTTCAGGAGCTTAGGGACAACCTGAGTGATAACATAATGGCGACTCCATTGGGGAGCATCCTCAGATAAACTCTCACATCCAGTCCAAGCTCCACTAGGAAAGAATTTGTCCTTTAAAAAAGTTTATGTTTAACCAAAATTCTTAGAAAATTATCCAACCAAGCAGGCCAGAAGTTGGCTCCCAAGACAAATACACGATATACCAGGTTGAATCCAGACCCAAATCCCCCAGCTACTTTTTAAAATCTGAATTTAATCCCTAAGACCTTTAAGAAGCAAGAGCAACAAGAAGACTTTACTGCTTCTAGTCCGGAAACAGTTCAGCCAAGCTGTGTTCCGACCCCTGTCAAAGCTTTATTTCGTTCAACCCCAACTTCTCCCTGTTCATTATCCACTTCCCCAGGCACCTCTTCTACACCTACATCCTTTACTCACACTACCACTACTACTCCGATTATCCTAATTACTCCAGTTGTTCCACTTGTCCCTGTTGTTCCACTTATCCCTGTTAATATGGCTAATAGATATGCACCTTTACAACTTCCTGCAAATCCCGGGGCTATGCCTCAGAATTACTAGACTAAAATTACTTATTTTGATGGCACAAATGCCTACATGGCCCTTCAGCACAAAAAGAAAATGCAAGACTACTTTGAGAGTTATGAGATTGATGATGATAGTGTGAGAATGAAGATTTTTGTTCAAAGTTTAACAGGCGAGGTTAGGACTTGGTTTAGAGCACTCCCAGCCAATTCCATAGCAGACCCAGAAGCCTTATATCAGTCATTTATCAACATATGGGAGAAAAAGAAAGACCCCTTGCACATATTATTTGAGTATGACACTATCAAAAGAGGCCCTCAGGAGACTATCTTGGACTATTGTGCAAGATTCAATAATGTTTATAATGCAATACCATAGAATTTAAGACCTCCACCTGATCTTGCTTTGTACAAATTCCATGATGGTTTTGATGCTGAAATGGCTTATCAGTTAAGGGAAAGAGCCCCACAAAACCTTATAGAGATGCAAAATGTTGCTGTTAGTGTGGAGGCAAACCTAATTGCCAAAAGAAATAGAGCTAGAACCGAGAGAAGAACTACCTTTAAGGAAGAACCCTCAGCCTTAGACCGGAAGTTAGATGCTATTATCAATGGCATGCATAGGCTGGGAGACACAGTAGAAAGTGTTGAGAGGAAATCATCATGGGAAGGACAACAACCCAACACCATAAGGAACCCAAACTTTAGGAAACATCAAACCACAAATGCTGGAAGGGCTAGTCCCGACCATGATATTAGGCCTCCTTTCAAAGAAAACTACGCAGAGGCATCCAAATCCAGTGAGCCCGCAGAAGAGACTCACATGAACTTGATAGATTCAAAAAATGAGCAGAAAATCTTTCTCACTCAAGAAGACCAAGACTACCCTGATGTAAAAAAAAATCAGACCAAGCAGGGAGAGTCTTTTGATTTTAAACAAGGTTATGATTCTGCTGTATATGAGGTCCACAAACAATATAAGCTGAGAACAAGAACCATTGAAGTCCCTGCACCAACCAAAGCAAAGGACAACAAACATCCCAATAAGATTAATGGCAAGGTTGCCATAATAGAACCAGCTGATATTGTTGTCCCAAGCCCACATCAAGTGACTCTAGAGGACATATCAGGGACACAGCCTCCTATTGATCAGCCTCTACCTCCTTGTTCCTCAAAAGAAAATTTGAACAACACTCCAAAAAACCTTCCCAAAACAGAAATGTCACAAACTGTCATTCACCATAACGTAGACAGTCAAAAGGAAAACACATAAAGTATTCTTGAAAAGGAGAAATCTGCTACTACTAACGCAAAGATTCCATTGGAAAAACCATTTAATTTAGAAGGAGAGATTGTAAAACTTAAGATATCCATCCCCCTTTCAGAACTTGCCAAACATGATTTGTATAGGCAACAGATTCAAAGGTCACTTCAACTACCAGAGGTCAGGGATGATGTAAATGTTTTGGATGATACCCCTGAGCTGCTGTTTGGTCCAGAAGTTAATGGAAAAACAACATATGGATCTGTTCCACCCCTTTATGTCAGTCTGCACATACATGAAAAAATCTTGCACAATGCTATGTTTGACTGAGGTGCCTCACACAATCTTATGCCCAAAGCTGTAATGGAAAAGCTAAACCTTGATGTCACAAGGCCCTACAAAGATCTATACTCCTTTGACTCAAGTCAGGTCAAGTGTCTAGGATTAATAAAAGACCTTTGTGTGTCTTTAGTCCAATTTCCCAACAAGACAATTCTAATGGACATAGTAGTTGCTGACATTCCAACAAAATATGGAATGCTCCTATCAAGATCATGGGGAGAAAAACTCCAAGGATCCCTCCAACTTGACCTCTCTTATGCCACTATTTCTGTCTTTGGACAACCAAAGATACTGTACAGAGAAACACTCATGAAGTATGTGGTGAGTAGTGAGGAGAAGCCCCAATTTTTCCAGTTTACTCAATCCATTATGATATGGATTCATTTATTCTTTTTAATGATGACAACAATCCTCTAACTAATGAGAAGTCTCTAGCTTTAGAGCTAGAAATATGAATCAACGAGGAATCGGTTGCCCATACCCATGAAATTGTTACAACAATCAAAGCAACTAGCAAACAAGAAGAACCTCCACAAATAGAAATTTTAAATCTGCCCAATCCTAAAATGGGCGAAACTCTTAATACAAACCACAAGCAAGAAATCACATGGTATTTAGAGTTTGATGGTTCTGTCAACAAGTTAGGAGCAGGGGCAGGTGTATGGTTTCACAATACACATGACAATCATGCAGAAGGCCATGTCTACAGACTAAATTTCAGATGTACCAACAACATGGCAGAGTATGAAGCTCTCCTCTTAGGCCTAAAATTGCTCAAAGTCCTAGGAGCTACAAAAGTGTCCATTCTAGGTGACTCTGATTTAATCATACAACAAATCAAAGGCAACTTTGTTACTAATGACAATAGAATGAGGGCCTATAGGACTGCTGGAATATAAATATTCAATACCTTCATTGAATCCGAGCTTGCAAAGATTTCAAGAAATCATAATGTTCGTGCTCACAGCCTAGCCACTTTTGCTAGTACGTGCAAGCTTCCCTTCAAGCCAAATCACCATTTTACTGCTGAGATAAAACATAGGCCTACTGTTCCTAACAATATTAGATATTGGCAAGTATTTGAAAATGATGCCCATATTAACAATTTCCTCACTCTTGAGGGTGAGTTTTCAAATTTAAACATTGACATGGAGGCCATGAACAATTCCCAACAACAAACAAATTAAAATCGGTAGGCTGTAGCAGTTGCAATAGCAAAACAAATCCTGAACCCAATTGTTTTTGACAATGCAAACATAGAAGAGCTGAAACAAATGCATTTAGAGGAAATAGCCAAAGCAGAGGCTGAGTTCGTTGATCTAAAGAATAAGTTTTTGCCTGCTGGCCTTACTCCATAAGAAGATATGTTTGATGACAATGATGTGCCCAAAAAGCTAAAAATGGAGCCCTTAGAGGCTGCTATAGAAGAACACAACATAGGGATGGCAGAAAATCCCAAAAAGATTAAATTGTCCAAAAATCTGCCCCGTGGTCAAAAGCCAAAGTATGTGGATTTGTTCAAAGAGTTCCAAGATGTATTTTCTTGGAGTTATGAGGACTTGAAGTCCTATGACACCTCATTTATTCAACATGCCATTCCCTTAAAAACAAATCAAAAACCATTCAAGAAAAATCTTAGAATAATAAACCCTATGCTTCTTCCCCTCATTGAGAAGGAAGTGAAGAGAATGTTTGAAGCAGGTATTATAGCACCCATTAGATTTTCTGAATGGGTATCTAATCTGGTTCCCACAAGAAAAAAATCAGGTGAGATCAGACTGTGTGTAGACCTAAGAAACTTGAACCATGTCTCTTTAAAAGAACACTACCCTTTGCCTAAAATGGACCACATCGTACAAAGAGTAGTGGGTTCCTCTAGAATCTCTTTACTAGATGGATTTTCAGGTTTCAATCAAATACTTGTTCACCCAGATGACTAAGACAAGACATCCTTTACCACACCCTAGGGAACATTTAAGTATGTTAAAATGCCTCTCAGGCTAAAGAACGCTAGTGCCACCTTTCAAAGGGCAATGGATATTGCATTTGCCAAGGAAATACATGGTTTTCTTGTTGTTTACCTTGATGACCTAACCCCTTTCTCCAAATCTGATCAAGAGCACCTTAAGCATCTAAGGAAAATTTTCATGACATGTAGGAAATATGGCATTTCCTTGAACCGCAAAAAGTCCTTGTCTGGCCTTGAGGAAGGCAAGTTGCTAGGCCACATTATTTCAAAAGACGGTATCAGAATTGACACGGAAAGGATCCAAGCCATCCTCCAAATTCCATACCCAAGAAACATAAAACAGTTGCAAGCATTCCTTGGAAAGATCAATTTCCTAAGGAGATTTATCCCAAACTTAGCAGAACTGATCAGACTGTTAAGTAACATGTTAAAAAAGGATGCTAAGGTAATATGGTCTCTGGAAATCAAGCAGGCTTTTGAGAGTATCAAAGCTGCCTTGACTCAAATGCCCGTACTCACAAGTCCACAATTTGACAAGGATTTTATCATCTTTTCATTTGCATTTGAACACACGATAGCTGTTGTCCTTCTGCAAAAGGATGACTAGGGAAATGAAAAGCCAATTTCCTTTTTCAGCATAGCCCTTAGAGATGCGCCCTTGAAGTACAAAATAATTGAGAAGTAGGCCTATGCTCTTGTTAAAGCAATTAAAGATTTCCGAGTTTACATTTTATATTCACATGTGATTGCTTATGTGCCAAATGTTGTTGTAAAAGACATATTAACTCAAGAAGGCATAGAAGGGAAAAGAGGAAAATGGATTTCCAGTATTCTCGAATATGACATCGAGATAAAACCCACAAAGATGATAAAGGGACAAGGTTTAGCTAAGCTAATGCCCAAAAAAAACATTCAGGCCTTAGATACTAACCAGCTGGACAATGAACAAGAGCTGGCGACTCCACAGATCAGTGAAACCTTTTTACAATCCCCATGGTATGTCGACATTTGCTATGTATTGTTAAACCTATGTGCTCCCCCAGGATTGTCCAGAACCAAGAAAAGATTTTTGAAGATGAAAGCTCTAAATTTCTGTGTCTTAGATGGTGCCCTGTTTTGGAAAAATCATGAAGGAATATTGCTAAACTGTTTGACCATAAATGAAACCAACAACATCATGAAAGAGTTTCATTCAGGGGACTGTGGAGGGCATCTATATTAGAAATCCACTGCTGATAAGATATTAAGGGCTGGTTTCTATTGGCCCTCATTGTTTGTGGATGTCAAAAAATTTGCCGTCTCATCTCACAAATGCCAAATCTTTGAAGGAGAAAGAAAATTGCTGCCTTTGCCCCTTAAGCCTATCTCAACCGAAAAGCCTTTTCAACAATGGGGTCTTGACTTCATTGGAGAAATCCACCCATCATCCTCAGACCATCATAAGTAGATTCTAACAGCCACAGACTATTTCACCAAGTGGATTGAGGCCATCCCATGTAGGCAAGACAATGACTCCACTATTATTTGATTCCTTGAGGACAATATCCTTTCTAGATTTGGCTTTCTTGAGAAAATCATCACTCATAATGCTCTTCCCTTGAAATCCAGAAAGATGATCAACTTCTACCATAAATTTCACATTACCTTGGGCCACTCTTCAGCTTATTATCCTCAAGGTAATGGTTTGGTCGAATCATCCAACAAAAGCCTCATCAACATCATAAAGAAAGTGCTAGAAGAGAACAAAAAGAATTGGCATAGGAAGCTCACAAATGCCCTGTGGGCAGATAGACTTTCAACCAAGAAATCCATTGGAATGAGCCCTTATGAGCTACTATATGGCATGGAAGCCAGATTTCCTTCATCACTCGGCATTCCTACTATCAAGCTATTAAATGAGATTCAGGCTGATTTGTACACCTGTACTCCTAGCAGTTAAGAGTAAAGGACAGCAAGAGTCTACAACACTGCCTCCAAAAAAGAATGATAAATCTTCAAGGTATGTTCGTTTATTTAATGGTAATCAAATGTATTCAAGAGTAAAGGACAACAACAGTCTACAACACTGCCTCCAAAAAATAATGATAAATCTTCAAGGTATTTTCGTTTATTTAACGGTAGTTTTTTTCCATGTGCTAACTATGGACATATGACCAAGGATTCTAAAGTTTTTGACAAGTACAATTATCAAGGACCATTGCATCCAAATGACTTATCCAAGTACACATGTTCATTTGATGGTTATTTCCTTTTATGTGCTAACTATGGACATATGGCTAGGGGTTGTGAAGTTTTTGACAAGTACAGTCGTTATCTGCAAAACCCTAAAAGCATGTTTGCAGGATCATGAAATAGGTTACACTATGATTTTTTCGGAATATAATACGTGGTAGATGGGCCAATTATGAATGTTTTAAATGCCATAACTATGTCCATATTGCTCTTGATTGCAGATATAAGATGGAATCACCTTTGGAAAACATCAAATGCTTCAATTTTCATAACTATAGACATATAGCTCTTCATTGCAGGTACAAGATGGAATCAACCATGAATGAAAAGATTGATGATGAGAATAGGAAGGTTTGGAAAATAAAACAATTACAGTATGAACAAGTACAAGATGAGAAATAAATGAAGGAAGGCAAGAAGGTCTTAGTAGTTATGTTTTGAGGATTCGTAACAGATCGTAAGGAATCAACAGTTTCTTCAGTTAGTGACTCGAGTGAAGATGGTCCATTACACGAATCACTATTCTAAACATTTCAGCTCGTTGACTCCTTGAAATTTGAAGAGGAGGAGTCTATGCAGCAATATATGGCACAAGTCTACGATTGACAAACAAATAGTTTAAACAAGATGGGAGTTTCATTACAAGTTTAGGGCGAGCAGAATAGTTGAAGGATTACAAGTTCACAAAGGAAGGTTCCTCTTCAATGGAAGCACATATAGGACATAGGTCCACAGGGATCCTCATTGAAATAATATTACAAGAAGCCATATTTTCAGGGGGAAAAGAAGCAGATAATAGGTCCACAAAGTGCAAGAAAATTCTTAGGGGGGGTAACCCTTTTCCATTGATGTCAAAGGGGAAGAGAAAAACCTGAGAAGGATATTGAAATCTCGAGAAGGAGGTGAAGAATGATATCAAGGAAATTTGTACTCATGGGAGGAGTATGTGTGTTTCCATCAATGAAAAAGGGGGAGATTGTTGGATGGTGTTGTCATTGATGTCAACCCATGGAGTTGACTAGGTTTGAATTTGACTAGAAAAATCATTCATTGATGTCAAATGGTTAATGAGCATTGCTTAGTAATTTTTGAGTTACATCAAGATGGTAGCTATATTTTTGGATGGTTAAAAACCCAATGCATATGGTTTGGGTTCATTGGATTGAGGAAGTTCCCTGACCTTTTTTGAGAATTTTTGTTAGGTAAAATCATTGAGTTTGGATCAGATATCTATGTCATTAGATTCTCCTCAAAAATATGTTTCTTTTGATATGTAGTAAACCCATGGAGGCCTCCTTGTTTGAGAGATATTCACAATTGAAGTTAGTGACTCTAGTGTTTGGGCTAAAACCCTAAGGGTTAGTAACATGACCCCTCCTCCTACAATTCTCAACTTATGACATTGTTTATCACTGTAATCACACCCATATAAGTTACATAACTTAAAAAACAAAGGAAATAAATCAATCATTGACTTAATACACTCATGTGTCACTTACAAAACACACCAAAGAGGATTAGTGTAAAATTACTTAGAGCTTAAACAAATAAATTTATAATACTTATACAATAAATTAACAAAACCTTAAGGAATCTTAGGAAGAGTATTAAATTGTTTTTTTTATAAAAATTATCCCTCATATTGTAAAGCCTAATATCTTTCACTCATAAGACTCACGACCTTTCTCACTCATAAGGCTCATGGCCTTTCTTACATAACACACTAGACATGAATTAATTAAACCTTTAATGTTATAACTCCTTCATGAATCCATTTTCTTGTCTTATAAAGGTCACTTATGAAGTTCCTCTAAAAACTATAAAATAAGACCCATCACTCCTCTAAATACACAACATGTCATGTTTCTTCTAAAGTTTTCGACCTAATAATAAGATACGAGACATAAACAGTTCATAATTTTTTTTGAGGCAAAGTAGAATGAATAGTGCTATATCTCTTGAGAAAAATACAAGTTAAGTTCTTGTATATTTATTTAATTTGTTTTGGTTTTTTTTTAGTGCAGGTGTAAGGTTAGGTCGCAAGCCTATTTGAGCATTCCCTTTTGCTGGTAACAAAGACTATACTATGGTCCAAGGGATTAAATTTTAAGATCTATTTATGTGGCCTAATTTGAAGTTGTAGTGGAGTACTAAATTATCCACCTCTGTGGAATTATTTTAAGGTACCTGTGACCTTCCAAAATTAGCCTTGAATCCTTTTAGGACTGGGTATTTTTGATAATCTCTAAGTATACATGACAACAATTCTTGTGGAGTACTTCAATTCCTAATGCTTGTGAAATAAACATTATAACTTAATGATAGTGTGGTCTCTTATCTGAAACATTTTTGGCTTCTTAACAAATTCAAAAAATCCTAAAATTGATCCCTGAAATTTCGACCTGGGGAAACATCTAATAATGAGTGTTTTTTATTAATACTCTGTGAACACCCCAAATACTTCTAGGTATGCCATAATTTTTGAAGCCCAAAATTTTAAGCATAAGAATCTTATCATTTCATTCACTTCTATGATTTGAGTGGCTTCAATGATCACCGAAGAAGGAAAATTATCGTTGACTATGGATTGTTGAAGTTGAACCGAATTAATTGAAATACAAGTAGTGCCCTCTCCTAGCTGCAGACTAAGGACCATCACCAACGTAGTTATACATATAAGGGATTTTTCATATACAAAGGAATAATCACATTCTTGGACAAAATTTCAGGTGAAGTATATGCAAAAGTCATTTTTGATGAAACAGTAACATAATGACAAGTTTCTTTAGCATTTAGACTTCACAAGTGTTGAATGTTCATATATTGAACCTTGGTTAGTAGTAACATTAGAGCAAGGATCTCCTAGACTATAACAACCAGACAAAGTTGTTGACAAATAATGAAACCTGGATATTTGGTAAGTGACCATGCTAAGGAAAATAAGTGACAACTAGAGTGTGCAATGATTTGAGTGTTGATTGAAATAACGTATGAAGCAACAACATATTTGGAATATGTTTTAGTACAAGATATTGAGCTATGAAAATATTAACTTATAGACCTAACATTGATGCCTTACTGTGACAAGTACTATGATGAGTTTCTTGCTTTGACTTGACTTGTTTGACTTAACCTTGAAAGTAAAAGCAATATGTAATGGAAAACAAAGTACTTATGGATAGTTCTTATGACTGTCTAAACAGTGAGATATCACGATGATGCAACACTTGTCTTAATATAGCCATCATATGTTAGAGTTTGTATTCTCTATTTCTTTTGATGAAGATAATGAAATTTTAATTTCCTATACAGTGAGAAGGTGTCTACAAGTGAAACGTTGACATTGATGCAATATCTTGACTTTGACTTTAAGTTAAATATGAAAAGTACCTTGATTATGAAGTGAAGCACCGATTAACTTAGTGAGAATTTTATGATGTGATACTTGACTCTCATTTTACTTGACTATGACACATGGTTGATGTTGCAATAATACTTGACATAGTGAGTAGGTTTCCTGTGAAATGTGTTTGACAATACAATAATACTTGACATAGAATATGATGACCTAGGGATTTGTCTTGTAGTGATGACTAGAGAATATATAGCGCCTTGTAGGGAAACAAGTGTTGAAGTAAATATCATCCAATTTTACAACATATTAAAGAAATGGATAATAGGGCTTGACCAGTAAAACAATGTTCTTACATATATGCTGGTAGCTCTCTCATGATAGAGCCGAGTGCATTGATTGAAGGACATCAGGATGACATGAGGCACCTTGGGTTGTGTCATCATTTGATAACAATGTCAGATAGTTGTAGTATCGTGCGGAACTTGATACTGTGTGAAAACATGATATATTGAGAGTTGATGCATATTCATTTGTGAGTGGCCCAACGCAGTGACTTGCAGTTGTAGCCAACAGATGTACAGTGATGTATGTGTGAATCGACAGTGGTTGTGCATTGATGACTATTCATTCATGAGTAGTGGCATGCAGTGACAACCAACAATAGTGCATTTATTATGATATACAGTGTGCAATGATCGTGATGTGCAATTTTACAGTGATAGATTGATGTGTAGCATTGTGTAATAATCAGTTTGTGGGAACAATGATTAGTGGCTACCTATATTTGACACTTAGTTTACATTTCTCTTACAACCATTCTACATTGATTTAGAATATAAAGGATCAAGTGTGAAAATTGTGAAATGTGATCTATCAACTCTTTCCAGTGATTGTAGTCTCCTTTAGGCTATGGCCTAACAACACTTCAGGGTTCTAGGGTCATGATAATGAAAATTGTGGCTTGCACAGGGCATTGTGGCATCGATTCAGTTTTGGTTGATAAACTAACAGGGAAACAAAGCATCATTTTTGACAATAGCTAGTAAACAACGTGTTGGGGTATTCAATAGGTTGTGGTCTGGTCTATAGGGTGTTGGGGCATCCTTATGGTTGCAGCATTATATTAGGTTCTATTAGTGTCCTATAGGTTGTATCTTTTGAATTGGGGGTTGACGCATCCCTCATTTTTAGCTTAAATATTGATATAATCAATTTTGTTTTAACAGGGAGAAGACAATTACTAAAGAAGCGTTCGATGGTTTTTGACCGGGAGGGGTTTTCCACCTAAAAATATTTGTGTCCTCTATTTTATCTTCCTACATTCATTGTATGATGTTGTCTACTGTTGATTATTGTTTATGATCATCTGAAGAATAAAAATAACAATAACTGAATATTAATTAATCCTTTGAAAAAAAGTTAAAATTTTTTAATTTATAACAAACACTGATTCATCCCCCTCTCAGTATTTTGAACAATAAGCATGCTTGGGATTTTTTAAAATAAAAAACCATGGTGTTTGTTGGTGTTATTGCAATGAAATAAATTCTAGTTTTGAAAACCTCTCTGAGGCACTTTTGGATGAACTTTTCCTAAGAACCAGTTTCCTAGCATGAAAATTTTGCATGAAAATATACCTTAACGGTGTTACCAGAGAGAGCGAGCGAGAGAGAGAGAGAGAGGAGAGAGAGTTGATATATATATATATATCATATATATATATATATATATATATATATATATATATAGATAGATAGATAGATAGAGAGAGAGAGAGAGAGGGAGAGATAATATAGGGAAGTAAATTAATATCTTTAAATATAGCGAATAATGTAAATGCATATAATGAATTGATAAAAGAAATTGACTTACAAGACAAAAAATATATTATCCAATTCTTCTAGTAGTAGCAGGATAATTTCATTAGCAGCATCTATTCCACTAGGTAATTGAGGCGTGGTCACATTAGTTTGGAAGGAGGATTTCATTCAATATATACTCAAAAAAGCAATTCTTGAGGTTGTAAGTAAGGTGTGAGGATCAAGAGCTCAAAATTTCCCAACAAAATCAAAGTGTCAAAATATTTATAAGCTTAGCTTCAGATCTAAAATCTCATCATTTTGAATCCAATGGTGTGAACGACACTCCAATCTGATTCCGAATGTAGAAGTTAGAGAATGTCAAAGTTCAGGTTTGACTTTTTGAGCTGGGAAGATTGGATGACATGGAAAAGGTCCCATCAAATGGGGAAGAGCCAAATGGAAGGTTGCCATTAGGTCTCACATATCTCATATCGAGGAAAAAATAGGGTTGCAGCTTAAGAAATTGGCCCCGAGTAGGGAATAGTTGTGATGCGATGGATCACAATCACAACCCATAGACGAAAATTAGCCCCTAAGTACCAGGGTTACGAAAATTGGCCCCTATATGTGACCGAGGTTAACCCACTGATTGCGATGAGCGATAAGGCCTCGACGCGATATGTTTTTAGAGTTGTAGTTTATAACTAGTCACGTCCACTGCATCACCATATCACATATCTTAATGCATTAAGTCTCGTGTATAAGAATCACCCCTAGCAACGATGATTGCAAATACCGTAACCGATAGAGTTGTAGAATCATAGCCTTTTCCACTGAACCACCACTTTGCATGTGAATGCTCAGCCTTGACAATGAGATAGGTAGGAAAGATGGGGGACCACCAATTTTGGAAGAACTACCAATTTTAAATGTGGATAATGAATTTAACTAGCAGTAAGCTAGATTTGGAGGATAAAATTATGGAAAGACTGACAGAAGTCATAACTAAGGAAATTTTAGACCAAATGGGATGCAAAAAGAGGTTGGATAACCATTTTTGGAAATTCTAAACTGATTGTAACAGGTTTCAGGATGAAAGGAGTGTTTCTGGATAGGATTTTTGAAACGTGAAGCCTATGGGTGTCATGGTCAACTAGAGTTTTGATTCAATTTATGGAGGAATATGAAGATGGATATGAATTTAAAGGGGCCTTCCAGTCTCCATGTGTTTTTGTAACAACCATTATAGTAGTGTTGTAGCCTTATTTCTTCTTTTCTCTATATGTGTATGGAGAAAGAGACTTGTTTAAGTACCTCAAGTGGATTGTAGTACTGTTTATGCTCTTGGTAGTTGGAGTATGGGGTCTTGATTTGAGATCCCTTAGCTTTATGATTGTTTCATGACTAACTATAGGTTTTCATGTGTTTAGAGTGATAGTTCTTTGCAGAATAATCTTTCCCTGAAGGGGAAACTAACCACTCATTTTGTCAGCACACTTATGTACTCTTTATTACTGATGAATTTTGAGCATAATGAGAAGAGATCATGCTTTTAGAGCTGATCCATGGATATGTAGCCCAAGAGGGGTGAACTCTTTTATCAATGGCTGATGTGTTATGGATTGATGCATGATTCCACTCAATGTTCTCGTTTCATGTTTTAAGTTTTCTTCATGAAACTAACTTAAGTAAACACACATAAAATTCATATTTTTACTTCCTATTTTGGAGTTCAAAACTCAAGAACATTTTTGTATCATGAATGGAGAATTAGCAAAAGATTACTAATCTGTGCCATTTCAGATCAGGTTGGTATTATAGCTTAGGTTTGCTTTGTGCACAGAGGAATTGGCTAGTTTGTAAGTGAATGTGTTTTGAAGCTCATTTCGGAGAAGGTTTTGGAGAGGACAGCAAGATTCTTACAATCTCTACCACCAAGTTCTACCTTAAATTGTAGTAGAAGCATTAAGAAAAGCATGTCCAAAGGAGGAGAGCCTACAAGAATGTTAGAGGATGTCAAGGCTTTTAGAAAGTCTTTTGTAGACATGGCAGAAATGGTGAAAGTCATCTATGAAGAGAGGAATACCAAATTTCAAGGTGAAATGTGAAAGATGAGGAAGAAAAATGTACTGAGGAGGAGGTAGAGTCTAACATGCCTGAGGAGTGCGCAGCCCGATCAGCCCCCCTTGCCCTAGTCAGAGGAGGAGAGGGGAGCCGATATGGTGCTTTCTCTCACTTCTTTATGGCGTCTTTTGTAGGTGCTTTCACTGCTGCATCCGTGACAGTGTGAGTCATTGCATCATAAGACGAGGGAGGATTCTCCGGGGCTTGAGGATCCTTAGAAGGTATGGCTTTATCTTTCTCCCTTGCTCGCACCTTTCCATTCAGAGGGAAACACTTGTATAGATGT
Organism: Pinus taeda; assembly: GCA_000404065.3. Lineage (NCBI taxonomy): Eukaryota > Viridiplantae > Streptophyta > Pinopsida > Pinales > Pinaceae > Pinus > Pinus taeda. The sequence continues at coordinate 2,678 of APFE030837545.1, read as the reverse complement.
CTTACGTTGTGGCATCTTCTCCAATGGAAAGGTAGCCCCTCGTAATCTAGGATCTGCAACTGAGAGAGGGTTTTCCACTGTAAGGTAATGTGCTCATGTAGACCCCCTAGTGTCTAGGTGTACCAATGTCGTCACGTACGCCATTATACTAGTGGATATATATGATTTGTCGTGCTCTAGGTAGGTGCCCAAGGAATTCCTGATGCATTGAAAGATGTCTTCAAAGTGATGGCCCTGGCCCCATTTAGTTTTTCCTTTATTTTTCTTTAATAGTTTAACTCTCTTATAGTTTATACAATGTGTCGTTTTCTGTGATATTTTTAAGGGTAACGAGAAACAAGAAAAGCCAGGATGACTGCGTATAGAAATTCAGACAATGCACGTTGGGATCGCGAGGAATGCAATGTTGAAACTGGTGCATATCACGAATATTAACATGTTAAAAAAGGATGCTAAGGTAATATGGTCTCTGGAAACCAAGCATGCATTTGAGAGTATCAAAGCTGCCTTGAATTAAACGCCCGTACTCACAAGTCCACAATTTGACAAGGATTTTATCATCTTTTCATTTGCATCTGAACAAACGATAACTGTTGTTCTTCTGCAAAAGGATGACTAGGGAATGAAAAGCCGATTGCCTTTTTCAGCAGAGCCCTTAGAGATGTGCCCTTGAAGTACCAAATAATGGAGAAGCAGGCCTATGCTCTTGTTAAAGCAATTAAAGATTTCCGAGTTTACATTTTATATTCACATGTGATTGCTTATGTGCCAAATGCTGTTGTAAAAGACATATTAACTCAAGAAGGCATAGAAGGGAAAAGAGGCAAATGGATTGCCAGTATTCTTGAATATGACATCGAGATAAAACCCAAAAAGCTGATAAAGGGACAAGGTTTAGCTAAGATAATTTCCAAAAAAAACTTTCAGGCCTTAGATATTAACCAGCTGGACAATGAACAAGAGCTGGCGACTCCATAGATCAGTGAAACCTTTTTACAATCCCCATGGTATGTCGATATTTGCTATGTATTGTTAAACTTGTGTGCTCCCCCAAGATTGTCTAGAACCAAGAAAAGATTTTTGAAGATGAAAGCTCTAAAGTTCTGTGTCTTAGATGGTGCCTTGTTTTGGAAAAATCATGAAGGAATATTGCTAAACTGTTTAACCATAAATGAAACCAACAACATCATGAAAGAGTTTCATTTAGGGGACTGTGGAGGGCATCTATATTGGAAATCCACTACTGATAAGATATGGGGTCTTGACTTCATTGGAGAAATCCACCCATCATCCTCAAGCCAGCATAAGTGGATTCTAATAGCCATAGACTATTTCACCAAGTGGATTGAGGCCATCCCATGTAGGCAAGCCAATGACTCCACTATTATTCGATTCCTTGAGGACAATATTCTTTCTCGATTTGGCTGCCCTGAGAAAATCATCATTGACAATGCTGCTGCCTTCAAATCCAGAAAGATGATCAACTTCTACCATAAATTTCACATTACCTTGGGCCACTCTTCATCTTATTATCCTCAAGGTAATGGTTTGGTCGAATCATCCAACAAAAGCCTCATCAACATCATAAAGAAAGTGCTAGAAGAGAACAAAAAGAATTGGCATAGGAAGCTCACAAATGCCCTATGGGCAGACAGACTTTCAACCAAGAAATCCATTGGGATGAGCCCTTATGAGCTACTATATGGCATGGAAGCCAGATTTCCTTCATCACTCGGCATTCCTACTATCAAGCTATTACAGGAGATTCAGGCTGAACCAAATGACATTCAAAGAAGAGTTAACCAAACCATTCATCTTCAGCAAACCAGAGAGCAGGTGTATGACAGAGCTCAGACTTTGCAGGAAAAGCTCAAAAAGATGTTTGATAAGAGAGCCAAGGCTGAGGATTTCTGTGTTGGCAGCAAAGTTCTAAGGTGGGATTCATGAAGAGAAGACAAAGGGAAACATGCAAAATTCGATTTTCTTTGGAAAGGTTCATTCATTATCAGCGCTGTGCAAGGCAATAATAGATATTTTCTCAAATCGGTAGATGGCAGCAAAGCTGAAGAGGGCGCTGTAAATGGCCGAATGTTAAAGCATTTTCATGATCCCTTTTGTTGAAGAATCACCCAGCGGTATTACGTCTGTACATAAATATTTGTATATATCAGCACTTTGTTTCATTTTTGTAAACAATCAAGATGATACAGCACACAGAAGAAAACAGGCAGTGCTTCACAGTTCACAAGCAAATCAGTTGAGCGAGAGTTTTTTTCTCATTCCACAGTTTCAATTATCCGACAGTCAGCAGTAAGAAATTTCAATTTACAGCAATAATAGAATATGCAGGCAGTCTGACCTGCTATTCTTGACTTTTCACAAGGAAAATCCATCCCCAAGTGGAGCCACTGTTAGCCTCCTCCTCTAGCAGGTTACTCATCTTTCATGATTGACATTTTTACATGCCAAATATGTCATACTTTGCATGCTGCGATTTTCCATATTTACTACAGAAGCCAAAGAAGGATGCCATGAGAATGTGCTAGTCTAAGTGCCACTACTGTGTTCCAATTTTGATGCACTATTCCATTTTTGAAGAATTTTCAGTTAAAGGGAGGTCCAAACAGTTTAATCTTGGTCTCCCTAGGTTTCAATTTCCTATTTTAGAATATAGAGAA
>APFE030837544.1:13240-30568 GCA_000404065.3 Pinus taeda | reverse complement strand
TATGGCTTGTGGAGTATTCTCCTTCCTTAAGGAGTGAATGTATGGTGTTGCCCTACCTTAAGGGTTTGATCAATAAAGAATCATTTCATATTATTTCTGGGTTTATTTTCATTATCTTATATTTTCATATCAGATCTATGATATTTCTGGGTTAAAGCTATAACAAGTGGTATCAAAGCTATAACAAGTGGTATCAGAGCTATATCAAGTGGTATCAGAGCTATAAGGGTTTCCCTACCATAAGGGTTTGATATTAAGAAAGTGAAGCATTACTATCTATATTCAGATCTTCTTATTCTTGGGTTATTTCTATTCTCATATATTATCGGATCAGATTTACAACAATTGGTATTAGAGCTATAACAAGTAGTATCAGAGCTATAACAAGTGGTGTCAGAGCTACAACAAGCGGTATCAGAGCTATAATAGGCTGAGACTGGTGTGGGATCAGTGGTACATACTCCGAGACTGACTTCGTGTCAATGAAGGACTAGTCCGGGACTAGTGAGAGTCGCACATACTATGATGCTGACTTCGGGTCGGTTAATACTGGTTTGGGACCAGTAGTACACTCTTTGATCCTGCAATACTGGTCTGGGACCAGTGGTAGGAGTTGTACCTACTATGACACTGACTTCCAGTCGGTTGAGACTGGTCTAGGACTAGTGGTACATACTCCGAGACTAACTTTGTGTTAGTGCAGTATTGGTCTAGGACCAGTGAGAGTAGTACACACTATGACGCTAACTTCGGGTTGGTTGAGACTGGTTTGAGACCAGTGGTACACTCTCTAAGACTGTGATACTGGTCTGGGACCAATGGTAGGAGTGGTACTTACTATGAAGCTGACTTCGGTTCAGTTGAGACTAGTCTAAGACTAGTAGTACGCACTCTGAGACTGACTTGAGGTTAGTGGAGAATGATATGACTCATTCTCTATCAATTATTCTTCTTCATAGTTCAGCAGAGCAGAGCAAAGTTGAGATGAGCAGAGTAGAGCATAGCTGAGTAGAGTAGAGTAGAGCTAGCAGAGCTGAGTAGAGCAGAGCAGAGCCAGCAGAGCTGAGCAGAGAAGAGCAGAGCCAACAGAGCAGAGAAGAGCTAGGCAGAGCAGTGCAAGGCACTTATGGCTGAGATAGTACAGTCGGACATATGGATCAACGGATGGCGTTCTCCCTAGTTGAGAGGGAGTGTTAAATTGGAAACTAGGGCCAAACTCCATGTGGGTCGACTTATTTATGGAAACTGATATTTTTATTGGATCCCTCTCATCGAGAGGTGTAGGATTGATCCAAAGATCATCCGATTCCGATAAGTATTTATGGAGATATCAATTTATTTTGTTTATGTAATTATTATCAAGCCGACCAGCCCTGACGTAGGCTTTAGAAACCCAACCAACATGTCTATTCATCATCCTCGATTTAGTATAAATAAGAAAGGATTTTGATTCATTAACACATGCATTCTTGAGGTGATCTCCTCCTCTCCACATCTTGGGTTTTTGGAGTAGGAGAGAGACACCATGAGAATATATCCTAGCCTATGATGCCCTAGTTCTAACACACAACAATGGAGACTCCTATAACGTGATGCTAGATATGCAGCAATGGAAGACTTATAGACTCAGTCAACGTAAATACATATATGATGTTCATGTCATATAGCCGAAGTCAATACACGTTGTTCATATGACATATTGCTGTTCATATTAGTTATGCACATTGTTCAGATGACCTATTGTTGTTCATGTTATATGTTATACACGCTAAACATTTCATACGCTGCTCATACACGTTGTTCATGTGACACGTTATACATTGTTCATAAAAGACATTTGACGCTGAGAACAAAGATCTTCAATAAAGGCTGTAATGTTCTCAGATGCATAAAATTTATACGCAGGGCATAAATATTAATTTGCAGATCAGAAGATCTATCTGTCTCCTAGCCGCAGTAAGGGAAGATATTTATATGATGTAATAGAATATGTAGATATACATATGCACATCATGAATACACTTATCAAGCAGTCATGAAGAACTCACTCATTGTCCTGAAGATTGTTATACACTAGCCATAGGCCTTACACGCAGTTCATGGAGACACAGTCAGGGTCATAGAATGATAAACCTATGATCGTATCATAGTCTTCTAGACGCAGATTGACCAAGGCCGTAATTCATGGAGGTATATCTGCATCATTTTAGCTATAGTCACCATGCTACGATCTTTATGATGCTTAACCGCAGACAATAGAGAAGACCTGTTTTATACAAGGGCTGTTAACCTACAACAAGGCTGTGTGGTAGGCCGCAGGCCATACCACCACAGTAAGGGATAGTGTGGGAAGTTTTGAAGTCTTGTTGTGCCTTAATCTTTAGTGTAATCACATTAGGAAAGGTTGCTGAGATTCAGGATTGTTCGGATGACTGTTTGAGGACTTATACAGTAGTCTAAGGTGCCCTAACCAGTTACCTTCACAACAGCTGGGACAACAAGATTATTGGAGCATGGACAACATCATGATGAATGAGAACATGATCATGGGCAACATGATAAATGGGCAGCATGATAATAATCATGATTAGTGTAGCATGGTGCAGTATGCAGTGGTACAACAAGAGAACCAAACGCAGGACGATGATAGGTGAAGGAGTCACCTAGGATATTCAGTTGAAGTAGAATGTCTTCAACTGATCTCATCATTATAGGAAATGATCTATACTCAGATCCAGATAATCCAAAGTGTTGACTTCTGTTGTAAATGTATTATCTCTCTCTCTCTTTCTCTGCTAAACTTTGAAGATAAAAGAAGATTTGATCAAAGGGTTTCCCCACACATTGTGGGCTTTGTCCCTGGCTCGCGCCATATCATGTGTCCTCTTGTCTTGGGTTGTCTTCTACGATTTATATTTGTGTTCTATCTGCAGTTTATCTTAATGCTGATGTGATTGCTAACTGTGAAAATTTAAATAAATTTCTCTAGCATAGGAAATACCCAAAACTTAACAGTGGTGCAATATCATCTAAAGAAGCATGAGATATCATGAAGAACACATATGAAGGTGTTGTTGTAGGTAAACTGCCAACATTAAGGAGGAATTTTTCAAATGCCCATATGAAAACTAATGAATCGATTCATGATTACATTTAAAAAATTAAAGATCTTGTTAATCAAATGAGGTTATTATGTGAAGATATTCTAGAAAGAAGGCTAATTTAGAATATTTTAAGAAGTTTTTTGCCTAAGTTTTTGATTGTCATGATGAATATTATTGTCTATAAAGATTTCCATATCATGAAAATTGATGAATTATGTGGGTTCCTATTAACTGATGAAGAGAATCAACCATATGAGAAAGTAGAACATGCCTTTTCTACAAATAACAGATGAAGAGGAAGGAGTAGGGGTCAATATCATATTTAAAATAAAAATAGAAACCGTCAAATTTAATGAGGAAATGCATCACCTTTGAGAGGTAGAGGCAGGAATCATAATGATTTTAGATGAAGAGGCAAAGATGGATCTCACAGAATAGGACAAGGAAGAGATGGAAGAAGTGGTGGAGGACCACAATGTTATTATTTCCAAAAAAATTCCATCTTGAAAGAGATTTTTATGAAAAAATGAGAGATATGGAGCATAATAGTTCTAATACATTTGTTGAAGGAACTAGGAATAAGAGGTTATTCATCTCAAGTTTGATGGCACATAGTGAAGAAAATGAAGCATGATATTTTTATTTGGGATGTTCAACTCAGAAGACATATCAAATAGAGTTATTTACCAAAATTAATGAGAATTATTCTCATAAAGTCATATTTTGTGATGATAGTGTTTTTGAGGTGAAAGAGAAAGGCATAGTTGCAATACCAGCATTACATGGAAAGATGAAGTTAATTGAGGACACTTTGTTGACAATGACATTGAAAAAGAATATACTTTATGTAGGACATATGATGGAGAAAAAATACAAGCTTGTGTTTGATAATAAATAATGCTTACTCATGGATAAGTTGAATAAAAATGAATTTGTAGCAAGAGGTGAAATGACTTGAGATAGAATTTTTAAAATCTCCTTTGATTCAATTAATTCACAAAGTTTAAATACAACAAAAGAAGAAAATAATAAGCTTTGGCATTATACGATGGGACATCTAAATTTTCAGAGTTTATTGCTAATGAGAAAGAAGAACATGGAGAACGGTCTTCCTTATATCAAGTTGGATGATAATGTATGTGAAGAGCATTTTTTTGGCAAACAACACAGGGAAAGTTTCTCACATAGAACATCTAGCATTGGTTCATTCAGATTTATGTGGTCTAATGGAGACTGTATCTTTTGGAAATGCACATTATTTTGTCGCTTTCATTGATGATTATTCTAGGAAGACATGGGTGTCTTTTCTACAAGAGAAGTCTGAAGTGTTTTCCCATTTTCTTGAGTTTAAGGATTTAGTTGAAAAGAAATGTGGTCTAGAAATTCTCACCCTAAGAACATATAATGGGATAGAATACAAGTCAAATCAGTTTTTAAATTACTGTACAAAAAACGGAATAAAGCGAGAGTTTACTAATTCATACCCTTCTCAACAAAATGGTGTTCTAGAGAGGACATATAGGACCATAGTTGAAATGGATAGAAGCATGCTAAAAATTAAGTCTAATGGAATTGAATTTTTGACAGAAGCAATACACACAACAATATACACTCTTTATCGATGTCCTACAAAGTTAGTGATGGATTTGACTCTAGAAGAAGCATGGTCACGATACAAACCAAGTGTTACACATATGAGAGGTTTTCGTTGTACTGAATATGTATATGTTCCTAAGGAAAAAATGAATAAATTGGATGATAAAAGTGTGAAGTGTATATTTATTGGATACAATACTGAAATAAGAAGTTCAATTCAAAGATGTTGTGAATATTGGTGTTGAATCAAATTCTAAGTCATTAAAGAATCCTCTGTGACTCAAAAGGGGTCATTCAGAAAGCAATATGTTGGATAACAGTTTTGAGAGAAGAGTTACGAGATCTCAACTTTCTCTACTGAATAATGCACTTATGGGATAGGTAACGAAAAAGGATGAACCATAGGATTATGGAGAATAATTAAGAATGAAATAATGGAATGAAGCTATGGAATCATAATTGAATGCCTTGGTGGAAAATGATACATGGGGATTGGTCAAATTACCAAAGGGGAAATATGTAATTGGAACTATGTGTGTTCTTAAAAACAAGTATAAATGAGATGGCTCAATTGATAAGTATAAGGCCCGTTTAGTTGCAAAGGGATATACAGAGAAAGAAGGAATGGATTATACTGTGACATTTTCCTTAGTGTCAATATTGGATACAATAAGGATGCCTCCTATATTAGATGCACAATACAAGTGTCCAATTTTTCAAATTGATGTTAAGTAAAATTTTCTGAATGGTTATGTTGATGAATAAATTTATGTGGAGTAGTGTGAAGGTTTTACAGTGCCAGGAAAAAAAGATTATGCTTATAAGTTGGTGAATGCCTTTTATGGTATAAATAAAGCACCAAGGGCATGGTATTCAAGAATTGATAAGTATATCCAAGACTAGGGCTTAGTTAAACGTTTATCTTAGCCTAAGATATATATCTTTCATCCAGGATAAGACATTCTCATAGTTATTTTATATGTTGATGATTTGATTTACGTAGGGAACAATACAAAACTATTTCAAAGGTTTACGTTGCATATTATTGTTTAGTTTGAGATGAAAGATATTTGTGAGTTGCAATTATTTTCTGGGTATTGAAGTTTGGTAGAAGGAAGATGGTATTTTCATGTCATAAGGGAAGTATACTTGGGATATTCTGAAGAGGTTTAGAATGTTGAGTTGCAAGCCAGTGATAACTCCTTTGGAAGTTGGGATGAATTTATACACACATGATGACTCAAATTCAATTGAAGTTACTTTGTATTATCAATTCGTTGGAAGTTTGATATAGTTAATTACAACTCGACCAGATATTTCTTTCGAAATTAGTATGGCATCATGATTTATGGCAGAACCTAAGGAAATGCATTGGAAAGAAGAAAACAACATTTTAGGATATTTGCGTCGAACAATTGGCTATGGTTTGGTATACAGGTTTACAAAATATTTCAAGTTTATTGGTTATCCAGATTCAGATTGGACTCAATGCATGGATGATAGGAAACCAACTTCATTGTATTCATTCAATATGTGTTCAATGATAATTTCTTGGAGTACTAACAAGCAATCTACAATTTCTCTCTCCAGACCATAAGAAGTGGATAATGCGGAAATGACGGCATCATGTGAAGTGGTTTGGTCATGAATAATTCTAGAGGATATACATGAAAAACAACATAAACCCACTCAGTTGATGTTTCATAATGAAAGTGCTATTTAGATGAACAAGAATCTAGATTTTCATAAGAATAACAAACATATTGTTATTTAGTATCATTTTGTTTGAGGTCTGGTTCAGGAAGGGGTAATCGAGATCGAGTACTGCAAACAAGATTAACATGTATCTGATTTATTCAACAAAGCACTATCTAGGGAAAAGTTCTATAAATTTAGACATGATATTGGAATATTTCCAAATGATCATTATGGGGGAGAAATGTTAGAGTAATGATCCATTTTTTAATTTTCACTGTTATTGTAAAGTTTTTATTTTATGTGGGAGAATGGTGGACTGATTGATTGACTAAATTATGAAGTGATTTGTGGAGTTATTGATTGAGAAATTTGTGAAGTTGAAAATATTATGAGACCTCTCATCATGTTTAAATATATGCCTCTGTTAAATAAATTTTATTTGAGTTGCTGTGTGAGAGTTGTGTGCATTATTGTCAAATTATTTTTCTATGTCATTTGTTTTTTGTTGGTGTGTTTTCTTTGTGGTCTTGTAGAACGTGGAAGTCCTGAACTTGGTTGGCCTATACATTCATCAATAAGAGCTCTCTTTTGCCACAATATTTTATGGGTAAATATGCTTTCTTATATGTGTCTTATATGTTTGTTATATCCTTCATAATTTTGTTGGTTATGAATGAGTTATATGACAGTAATACTATATGGTTGTCATCATGTTTTGGTTAATCACTCAATGTAAAATGAACATATGGCTTCATAGATGGTATTGCAGTTATTGTGACGAGGCATAAATGCTTCTTTGTGATTCTCAAATAAGTATGAGACCAATATGCTTATATCTGTTGCTTAAACATGTAGAATGCATATTTGTGAAAAATTTTGACGAAATTCCTATCATGTCTAGTAGGGTTCCAGACAAGTCATTCTTCATGTCCGACTACTGCCTAGTAATTCCACCTCTAAATTATCATGTATAATAACATGAACTACATTAAAATCAATCATAGACATTGAATGAACACTATTCGATTTGAAAATGGTATTAATTCTAAGGTCTAGTAAATAAGAGCCAAAGTGAATATGACAATTATATGACCTTGGAGACCCCCACCTTGATCAATTTTTGGATGTGAAGCGAAATTGATTGAAACTCCCCCTTAAGGAGGGAATAAGCCTCTACCTAATTATAGAAGAATTTTCCAAACTCTATCAATAAAATAATTATGTCTATCCTTTAGAGAATGCTAACACTCCCCCTCACACTCCTAACTAGTAATTTAGGTTTTTTTTGAAATGATATTATTTTGTTTTATTTTATTTAATAAATTTTAATTTGAAAAGATTACCAAAAATGATTTTACATTTTTTTATTGTCATAATATAAGTATTTACAAATATTTTAAAATTTAAAAGAAATTTCCAGGAACAATTTAGGAAAAAAAATGTTCACCTTTCATCTTCTTACATCTTACAAAATATTTCCATCCTCTATACACTAGGAATACCCACACCCATTTTCACACATGCTCTCTATAAAAGCATTTAATGCTTTTTCATGTTTCTTGTAAAAATATATAAGAAAGAAAGTGTATGTACTTATATTTTGAGAAAAAAAAATTCTGTAATTTTTTTTGCAAAGTAAATTCTTAATATTAGAAATTCCATATTAAATTTGAATCTGATCTCTTAGGGGATTTGTGATTGTTTAATTTTAGTAGTCCCTTCCACTTTGGGGTTGCAGGGACTATAGTAATCAGTTTATCTAGTGCACATTATTTGAATAAAAAAACCAATAAATCATTTTTCCTTTTACCCAAACATCCTTTATATTAATGGCATTATTTTTATTTTTTAACCAATTAGAGTAATCATCCTCTTATTTGGCCTCATACCAAGGTATACTAAGGAAAAAGTTACGATAAGTATGGCTAATGAAGGGAAATTTGAAACTAAAATGAATTAATGCTACTTTCACTTAGCATTAATTCTAAAAAAAATTATGCTAGGAAACTATGGCTCCCATAAGAACATTAGTCTAAAAAGGTTTTCCACCTCTTGTCTACTTATCTACATGCATGGCTAAAAGGTGTCATACACTAGCCAATGCTTTCATTGTTTTACCAACACCCCACACTGGAAGAAAACAAGAAGACATTGAATAACAAGAACACCATTGATTATTGCACCTCCTTTAGATGCAAAGGATATTGGAGGTGAAGAAAAATTACTAGAAGTACAAATTGAATCTCTCCTTATAATTTAATTTCATATGATCACAAATCACTCTCCCTATAATCATTGGTTTAAATGCTATGAATCGCAAGCACATAATGAAATAATGGTGCACATTAAAGAGGAAGACAACTACAAAATTTATATGTTAATTTCATTGGAAAAGAGAGGTAGCATGGATTAATGGATCAGTACATATAGTGAGTAGGAAGAAGTGGAAGAGAACATCTTTACAAAAATAGAATCTGGAGGAATTCCCCCTAGAAATACACAACAAAATCCTTTCATATGCAGACGTCATTTTGACTGTAGTGAACAACTATTGTGCCATACTCCTACATGTCATACCCTTATTCTCTAGAATTAACTTTCCATCCTCAATAATTCACACCAACATGAGGTGGAGGGATTCGAGCTTAGGACTAAATGTGTACTCGAAATCCCTTCTCACCACCATGCTCTTCATAATCCTACTAAAATGCGACATTCACAACAACTTCCCTCATAGCATGACCTCCATGAGCATATGATTCAGACCCTGTGCTCTCAACATTGGGTTTACAAGTATATCCAGGGCATTATGCAACTCCCCCATGCCCATAACTAGCTAGTGTTTGGTGGAATGACATACTTTAACTGGAAAGCAACATGGTTACTGTATTTGGTAAATAACTTTTCTTCGTATACGCCTCTCTATACATGCTCTGTTATGGCCTTATATAGGTTGAGGAGTCAAGCCTTAGTGGATCTTTGCATGAGATCTTTGACGACATATAATTGTATTCTCTCATAATTGACATTGTGTTAGGGGATTATGACATTGTTGAAGTTTCATGCATGACAGTGTGACAACGGTACACTTTCAAATAAGGGGAGAAGAAAAGAAGGTGTCTAGGACATGCCTTTTTCTGATCAAGTCTCTGTCAATCATGTTCCTGAATCTTCCATTACGTATTTAATTACACATTCCATACATGCAAGCCTAATTATTATTATGGTAAAATTAAGTAAAAAAAAAAGAATTTAACTGAACCTTTAAGAGAATACATGGTCTTGGATGTAGTCCACATTCCCGAATGTTTAGATCATGCTTTTACATTTTCTAAACACTGGAATCTGACTGTCCTCACTTCAAGACCATTTCTCTACATTTATGAACACGTCAAGGCTGTTGCTTTTTCTATACATTTTATAAACATAATTTCCATTACTTTTGACCTCTGGAAATGTTGGTTTCCTTAAATTACTAAGTAAATCTGTGTGTCAATCCATCCCAAATACTATATTTATTCCTTCGTCTCGACCAACAAATGGATTGTTTTTTAGAATTTTTCTTTCAAGGTCACTGGTTTCAAAGGTTGTTTTAAGAGTAGAATAAAAACTATATGAAGCAAGAAAAGCACAATTGATGATTATAGTGATGCCTTTTGGAATAGTTTAGGTCAAATAGTGCTTTAAAAATGATGGGATATGAGGGTGATCACAGACTAACAACTTTAGCAACTAGCCACTTTATCAGTTCGAACGAGGAATAACTATGTTTCTAGCCTTTCATTTCATATACCATTCTCGTATGTGAGACCTCTTATTTCATCTTACTACACATACAATCTTTCTCACATCCGTAGTTGGAAGAAAAACTTAGACTAGGTGTAACTGAATGATAAGGAATATATGTGCGATAAGAGGGCATAGTTAAGTAGGTAAGAAAATGCTATCTCTCTCAATTTGTGGTCTTTTATAAAGCCTTTCTATGCATTATTGATCTTCATTCTAAGTGAGAAGGTCAAAATCTTTTGAGGTGATAGCAATAAGAAGCATGGAAGCAGAAGCAAGAGGTATTCAAAGAAATTTTGTGTAATAAAGCTTCTTGAATTCATTTCATTAGTCTCTAACACAATGTCTTGTTTAATCATTCATCAATGTTCTCTTCTTGAAGCCCTCGGATGGTCCCACCATGAATTTGTTAGAGAATTATATATTATGGAGCAATGGAACACATAAAATATTGCAGAAATATAAATACAAAAAATGCATAGAACAAGAGAGATACAGATATACATGGTTCACCTAGTTTGGGCTACGTCCACCCCAAACAGCCAGTCCTTCCTTTATATTATCCAGCAAAATCAAGAGACACAACCTACAATAGATCCACTATAATATCCTCTGTTTTCTTTCACAGTCTCACCTCTCTGTTTCTCCCTCGAAGAATACACATCTATTACATAGCCTCAAATACAATGCCCTCATACAAAGAGAGCGGGTTGCCTTCTAGGGAAAAAACCCCTAAACTAAACATAAGTTATGTTGTTAGATCATCCGCCTATGAACGGCCAAGATTGACTAGAAATTACTATATTTTTAGAAGGCAATTTTACATCCATTTTTAGCTTCGACGGCGCTGCCCCTGAGCCCCTGCCAGGGGACCGCTACCCCACGGACCCCCGTGGGTGGGACAAGTCCCCCCCACACCCCCTGCATGGAGGGGTGCAAAAAATTTATGGGGTATACATCCAGCTGAAACAAAGACCTTTGAATAATCATGCTCCACACACAACAATCTCCCACTTGGGGAATGATTGTAGTAACTCCACCGCTGCTTCATTTGCTGGACAATGACTCCTCTTTGGACCTGGCTATTTTTCATCTTCATCGTCATCCTAGAAGACCAATTGAAACTAAGCATATTCTCAGTTTCTCCCCAGTTACAACTTTTGTTAGCATATGTATAGGATTCTGGCCAGTGTGTATCTTTTCCAGCTTCAACTCTCCATCTTCCAACATTGATCGTATGAAATAGTATTTGAGCTGTATGTGTTTAGTCTTGGAATGAAATGCTAAGTTCTTTGCAAGATGAATGGCACTTTGGCTATCACTATATAACGTGCCCATATCATGCTCCTTACCCAGTTCACCCATAAACCTTTGTAACCAAATCATTTATTTACTAGCCTCTATAGCAGCAACATACTATGCTTCTGTTGTTGAAAGTGCAACAACACTTTGGATTTTTGAAACCCAACTAACAGTAGTTCCACCAACAGTAAATATATATCCTGTAGTGCTCCTCCTGTTATCTCTATCACCTGCCATATCTACATCAACATATCCCTGTAGGTAAATGTTTGAACCACCAAAGCATAATGCTTGATTTGTGGTACCTTTGAAATATCTGAGAATCCATTTCACTACCATCCAATGTTTCTTTCCTGGATTGTTCATGTACCTGCTTACAACTCCCGTGACATGTGCAATATCAGGTCTTGTGCAGACCATTGCATACATTAAGCTTCCAACTGCTGATGCATATGGACCTTTAGACATATAATCCATGTCTTCTTGGGTCTTTGGGCACATTTCCTTACTAAGTTTGAAATGGCTAGCAAAAGGTGTACTAACTGGTTTTTCATTGTGCATATTAAATCTTTTCAACACCTTTTGTATGTACTCATTCTGAGAAAATGTTAATTTACAATTTTTCTTGTCTCTAGTTATTCTCATACCAAAGATTTGTTTTGCAGCTCCCAAATCCTTCATTGCAAATGAATTTGCCAATTTTCTTTTGAGCACATTTATTTCCTACATGTTAGACCATGCAACAAGCATGACATCTACAACAATACAATTTAAATAGTACCATATTATTTGCTTTTTCAGATAAACACAATGATCAGAGTGACATCTAGTATAACCTTGTTCAGACATAAACTTGTCAATTTTAGATACCACTGCCTTGGAGGCCTATTTTAAGCCATACAAGCTATTCTTCAACCTAAACACTAGTTTTCCCTTTCCTTTTCACTTCATATCCTTGTGGTTTTGCATATATATCTCTTCCTCCAAATCCCCATGGAGAAAGGTTGTCTTTACATCTAACTACTCAAGATGCAAATCTTCAACTGCTACTAGACTTAAAATAGTTTTGATTGAAGTCATTTTAACAATAGGAGAAAATCTTTCATCAAAATCAATACCTTTCTTCTGTTCAAAACCCTTCACCACAAGTCTAGCTTTGTACTTCGGTTTTCCTCCATCTTCTTCCTTCTACCTATAAACGCATTTATTCTTCAATGTAGTTTTTCCTGCAAGCAACCTGACTAAGTCCCAAGTCTGGTTATGCATTAAGGAGTCCATCTCTTCTTCCATGGCTAGCTCCCACTTCTTCCTGCTTTCAACCTACATTACTTTTTCATAACATTCGGGTTCACCAGAATCAATCAACAATAAATAATATAATGAAGGAGAGTATCGTTCAGGGGGTCTACTTATCCTGGTAGATCTCCTAACACCACTTCCACGTGTTTGGGGTGCTTGTTGCTGTTGTGGTGGTTGTTGTTGTTGTGGTTGTTGATTATTATTATTTTCAGGCACTTTTACTTTTTCAGTGATTTCATCAAAGATTGCGTATTCCTTGTTTTATTTTTCCTATTTATTTCTCTGCAACTAATTCTTATACAACACCTTTTCATTGAATACTGCATCTCTACTCCTAATGATTTTGTGATTTTCATAATCATATAAGCGATAACCAAAATCATTAACACCATAACCAATAAAGGTACATTTCTTTGACTTTTCCTCAAGCTTTGTTCTATTTTCTTTATCAATATCGATAAAGGCCTCACAACCAAAAGGATTTAATAAAGAGTAATTTACCTTTTTACCTGTCCATCCTTCCTCTGGAACACCACCATCCAAGGAACTTGAAGGTCCTATGTTTATTAGATAAACAATAGTATCTACAGCATCTTCCAAAAACTGTAAAGGAAATCCTGCATGTAATCTCATGCACCTTGTACGCTCCATGATTGTTCTGTTCATCCTTTTTGACACACCATTTCCTTGTGGTGTTCTTTGAACTGCCTTCTCTCTGTGAATTCCATGCTCTGAAAAATACCTATCAAACTCTTTGCTGCAATATTCAGCTCCATTGTCTAATCTAAGACACTTCAATTTCTTTCCTATCTCAATCTCAACCAAAGCTTTCCATTTCTTGAAAATATCAAATACATCATATTTATTCTTAATACAACAAATCCAGGTTTTTCTAGTTGCATCATCAATAAATGTAACATAATAATGAGAGCCACCAAGAGATGATATTTGAGCAGGTCCCCATACATCTGTATGCACAAGCTCTAATTTTTCGCTCTTCTTTTCTTTCCCAACTCTAAGAAATCTGACTCTCTTTTATTTTCCATAAATGCAATTCTCACAGAAGTCCAAATCAACATTCTGCAAACTCGGAAACAAATTCCTTGAGTGAAGAATCTTCATCCCGTTTTCACTCATGTGTCCGAGCCTATGATGCGATAATGTTGCATCTGCTCCTTTGGAAGTTAAATCATTAACAAAATTAGAAATACCATTGCATAAATACAATGTACCAACCTTTTTGCCTTTTCCTATTACCAGGGCTCCTTTGGTGAACTTGAAAGCTTTATTTGTGAGAGTTGTCACACAACCTTCACCACCTAACTGCCGTATTGAAATAGGATTTTTCTTTAGATCTGGAACATGCCTTACCTTCTTTAATAGCCATTGGTTTCCATTCTACTGTTTTACAAGAGCCTTACCCATTCCAATAATTTTATATGGTTTATCATCACCCAAACGAACTTGTCCAAAATCTCCTTGAACATAGTCATGAAAGTATTTCTTATCAAGTGTGGCATGGAATGAGGCCCCTGAATCTACCACCCATGAATCAGTAATATTTTCGAAAGAAAGAATCAAAGCATCTTGTAACACTTCACCTGTCACATTTGCTTCATGATTGTTTTCTTGTTGTGCATCTCCTTATTTTCCTTTCTAAGATCTACAGTCTTTCCTTAAGTGTCCTTTCTTTCCGCATTTCCAACACACTATCCCAAATCTAGACTTCGTTCTACCTTTCCTTGATTCACTGCAATATCCTGAGCTCTTTCCTCTTTCCATTTTTCTTCCCCTAGACTCTGCACTCAAAGCATTTCCCGATGTCTCAACGAAGCTTTTCCATCACATTTCCTCACTAAGGATAGCATCGACAACATCATCAAACTTTAAATTATTAGATCCAGAAACAGAGTTACTAATGGCCATTACTAAACCATTCCAACTTTCTGGTAATGAGCAAAAGAATAACAGAGCTCTAACTTCATCATCAAAGTTTACCCCTACTGAACATAACTAACTTGTAACAGTATTAAAATCATTTAAATGGTTTGCAACAGATCCACCTTTCGACATCATCATATTAAATAACCGTTTCATAAGAAATACCTTGTTTGAGGCCGAGGGTCTTTCATATGGTTTCTCCAACACCTTAATCAAACCCTTTGTCGTTGTTTCCTTCGAAATGTTGAAGGCAACTGACGCTGCGAGGCACAACCGTATTGTTCTGAGTGCCTTTCTATCGAGAAGGTTCCATTCTTCATCTGTCATACCCATTGGCATCTTTTCTTTTCTGCCCAATGGTAGGTATAGATCTTTCTGATACAGATAATCTTCCATTTGCATCTTTCGCAGTGAGAAATTTTGGCTGTGAAATTTCTCAACCCTAAACTTACCATCTTCCACCATTGCTCCCACTCGAATGAGGAACCCTTCTTTCCCGTGAGTTTATCAGCCAAATAGACCTTCGGCTCTTATATTAGTTGTTAGAAAATTATATATTACAGAGAAATGGAACACATAAAATA
Organism: Pinus taeda; assembly: GCA_000404065.3. Classification (NCBI taxonomy): domain Eukaryota; kingdom Viridiplantae; phylum Streptophyta; class Pinopsida; order Pinales; family Pinaceae; genus Pinus; species Pinus taeda. Next base: position 15,258 of record APFE030837544.1, on the reverse strand, counting down.
TTGCAAAAATATAAACACGGAAAATGCATAAAACAACAAAGACACAAATATACGTGGTTCACCTAGTTTGGCCTACGTCCAATGCGAATAACCAGTCCTTCCTTTCTATTGTCCAGTAAAATGAAGAGACACAACCTACATCAGTTCCATTATAATATCCTATGTTTCCTCTCACAGTCTCACCTCTCTATTTCTTGCTGAGAGAATACACATCTATTACACAGCCTCAAATACAATGCCCTCATAGAAAGAGAGGGGGTTTCCTTCTAGGGCAAAAAACCCTAAACTAAACATAAGTTCTACCGTCAGATAATCTGCCTAATGAATGACCTAGATTGACTAGAAATTATTATATCTTTACAAGGCAATTTTACATCTATTTTTAGCTTCGGGGGTGCTGCCCCTGAGCCCTCACCGAGGGACTACTAGCCCCAGGACCCCCCAACCCAGGGGGATCAGCACCCCCTTACCCCCGTGGGGGGGACAAGTCCCCCCCGCACCCCCCCAAGAGGAGGGGTGTACAAACTTCCTGGGGTATACATCCGGCTGAAACAAAGACCTTTGAACAATCATGCTCCACACACAACAAAATTCTGATTTGTGTGCTTGTATTAATGTGTTGGTAGCTTCTAGCCTTGAGTTGGAAAGTATCATTGGAAGGGGTACTATAGATAGATCATAATCCTCTCTAATTGAGACTCAATATATGCAATCGATCAATCAATATATTAAATATATCATTGTGATATAATCTTTCAAATATATTATAGATCATCCCACTTAGTTGCGCTGCTTTTTGAGCTCTTTTGTGTGTTATCGTTTCCTCTAGTACTAGCTCTGATCTCTCTTCAATAGTTGTAGTACGATTCTTTAATTCATCTCCTACCCTTATTAGTCATAATTTATATAGACTCTATATCATTGGAAATTGAAATTGGAGTAATCTTATTTCTCCCATCGAAAGCAAGAAAATGAATGTATTAGTATAGCGTTACTCAAATTCTAAATAAATCTCTTTCACACTCTTAGAATGATGCTCTAGATGTTACAAAATATGTTGATTTAGTTGCATAATGCAACCTAAGGAAACAAACCATGATGTTTTTAGATTAATTATAGTGCTAAAAGACAGGAAAGAATACCCCTTCAAGTACACTTGTTTGCCACGTGGAGTGATAAGTCTTCAGGCAGACCTAACAAGCTTCGACCTTCTATTTACTGAAATAATCCTCTAACACTTCCTTCTTTCCTTGGGCAAGGCTTCAAACTTCATGTCCTCTACTGGCACAACTACATTTTTAGGATTGTAAAAGGTGGAGTATGATGGAGCTTTATTTTTTTATATCAATGAAGAAGGGAATGCTTTCTCCATCACATTATTATGGTTATCCTGGGCCTCCATGATAGCTTTAACAAAATGGATTGGATATTTGATGAAGGTAATTATGCACATTTCTCTTAATAAGAAATAATTTCACACCTTCTCATTGTATTTACATTAAATTTATAGTTTTAAAGTTCATGTGTTCAATCTATTCACAAATACAAGTCTACACAGTAAACAATCCATGAAAGGAGGATCTAGTCTCACAAGGAAAGGAAGGGAAAGTTGTCTAGACCCATATAATGGATTATTAGGCTGATTTCCTTAAATATTGATATTTTTTTATTATGCAGTGAAAATCATACGAATTTCTTGTAATTTTTATTAATTTATAATGCCTAACAAGAAGCCTTGTTCCTATGTTGTAATCTTTCTTGCATCTGGCACATCACCAATATCATTGATAAACCATTTACATCTAGTGGAGCCTTCGTGTCATTAAAAGTTGTTTTCAGATGTTTATGTTTCATTATTAGATTGCTAGATACTTCCATAAGATAGTCTATCCTATTTCATTTCAACATGACGATGATTTGATCCTTTGTCAACATTGTCATCTTCATTGATATGAAGCAGTCTCTGGCATAAGTTGCTCATTGAGCTAAACTTGTTCCATATCTATCTATCTATCTAT
>APFE030837544.1:1628-13093 GCA_000404065.3 Pinus taeda | reverse complement strand
AATTTTTGCAGTTTTGAAAATTACAAAAAAATGGTTTTCTCCCTTTTCCAACCCGAACATTCCTTGACTAATTTGTTATTTTGTAAAACTAGCCAAATTTAGAAACCAATTTTCTTCAGAAGTGTAAGAAAAAATTTGAATTTCTATATATCACTGTAAATTCATAAATCTACATATAGTCATTTTTCTCTTGTGAATAATAGGCATGTGTTGTTGCAAGAAAACACAAATTTTTTCATTTCATTAAGGCACAAACACTTTTTTGTTGTGAATTTAAATGTAGGTTGTTGAGATGTCGATCCCAACGAAGCTTCCTGCAGTCCTGCGACAACCCTTATTCTTATTAAATATGTGTTATCTATTATGCCCCTATACCAATAGGTGTCATATATCATGATTGACATGGTTTAACTCTGAAATATGTTCATACCTTTACTTGTTGCAAAGGTTTGCCACATTTGTAAGAAAATAAAAAAATAAAAAAGTGTAAAGAGGGTATACCCTATAAAAAGAATAAAAGGGTGAAAGGAATAAACAAGAGGTCAAAAGATGAAAGAAAATGAACCCTAGCAAAAAGAAAAGACCATGAAATTGTGCAAGTCTAAATGCCACTACCTTTTTACTTTCGTATAACAAAATTGTGCGCATCTTCTTACCTATGCCACAATTCATGAATAGTCAAATAGTTTAAGCTTGAATAACTCATATTTTCAATTTCATGTTGTAGAGAGAGAGAATAAATATCTGACCAAATAGTTTAATCTTGGCAGATAAGTGGATAGGTAGAGTGAATAAAAGGAACTCGATAGCTTAATCTGAGCCCTTAGATGTAATAAGTGTATATTTAGATAGATATCACTATGTAAAAGAAAAGAAAGTTTGATAAGGGTTTGCCAATCTAAGTGCACCCTAATAAAGAAGTGAAAATGCTAGGGTAAATTAGGTAGGGTAAGTAGATGATGGTTGCAGAACAAATATATGCTGAATGATGAGTTTAAATGTTTAAATATTTTACTTTCATCACTAGCAAGAGAATGTATCACATGGAAGCCACATCAAGCAAACAGAGTAAAAAACAATTAACTTCCCTACTCATTTCGCCTAAATCTTCACTAATTGCGTAAGTACTAATGGTACTTACCAAAGTTAGAGGGGCTCAGAGCATTTCTCTGACTTTTGGAGGGACCGGACCCTCAGCCATATAATTTATAATGCCTAAGTACTCAAGCCTCTTCATCAATATTCACCCCATCTCATAAGTTATTCATTTCCCTAATAAAGATTTTCCTAAGTAAAATTCTATTTTACTTAGGAAAAACAAAACACTCTCCATATAAACTCACATATTCACTTAGCCTAAGTTTTAAATATGTATGATGAAAATGTTTAAACTTAGCACACATTTCACATTCCATAAAGTCATATTAACCACTAAATAATGTTTATTATATAGTTCTTCTATAAAAAAACACTACCCACGCCCGTATTATTATGTTATACAAAAACCTCAAATCATTATATATCCCACCCGGATGGTTAAATATAACTGTAAATCAAATAAATAAATGAGATTAATTAACTAATCCAAAGTTAATTAATAACCCAACCCCGCTACCATTAAATGAGGATTAGTTACATCATTTGGATTAATTAATAACTCAATAGCCAATCGAATCACCCCCGATATGATTGATTTCTTTAAATTATGTTAGGCCCGCCCTCTGTATCTACTAATCCTTTCAGCTCCCCGATAACCATCTGATTGGATCCCGCAGATTTGATAGTCATCGCGCATAACGCACGGGCCTCTGCGATCGACTTGTAGCATGCGATGGTGAGCATTTTCGTGAATAATGCCATTGCTACGTGTCAAGCAACATATGGAATCATGCGGTCTCACCCAAATACCACTTACCCTCCACTAGCAATGCGATGAAACTTGCTAACCACCTCCCGCTAAAGACAAAATGTCAAGTCGCCTCCCTGCTCACACCACCTGTCCATATCCCAATCTCGCCAAAAGCTTTGACTTTGCATAAGAACAAAGTTAAAATAATTGTTTGTCCTTATTGTGAAAATTCATGCATGCAACTTGAACATTGAAGTCAACTAGCTCATACACAAACCATCAGCCACCCTGAAACTTGCAGTTCAACGCTACTCCAGTCCACCATTTGCACCCAGTGAACTTGCACTCCATTGTTCGTCACTGAAAAACAGGTATTTACCAGTTTCCTTCCAGAAACCCTGTAAATACTTGATTTCCTCTTCAATTACTTTGAAAAACCCAAAATTCATTATAATTCAGTTGCGGAATTTAGAATTGAAGACTCCCATAACCCTCTATTTTCGCCAGCCCTACTTGAAAACCCCATTTTCCTATTTGAATCCATAGGAATAGGAATGGAAACCCCTGTGGCCCTCAGTATAGCTCCTATCACTACCACTCACACAGACTTGGATTATCTATCCTTTACAGATAAAGGTTTTCAAATAAAAGACCTTGTAACTAAAGTAAGCTCCTTGAAAATATTTTGTCAATGCTGGGACAATTACATGAATGGCTCTAATACCATAAGACTTTGGGAATCAAATCTCTGAAGGTACATGTTCCCCTCTATGTGCATTTTCCCTAACATTATCCATCAATGTCACGCCAATTATAATCCCACCCTCGGAGCAATAATGTCCCCCAATCAAATTGTTCTCTTCACAGTTACTACAGATTTAATCAAAGAAATGTTATAGTTTCAGCCCAGCCAAGACCTCACCCCTATTTCCCTTGGAGAATTACTAGAGAAATCATCTAAATTGTCCCAGTCTGAACTCAATCACCTTTTCCAAACTTTTATGGATAAACAACATTAGCCCAAAGATCGTCCTCCATATGTGTCATCTTTCTTCACACAAATAGGCAAAAGTATAGTCAATATGATAGCTATAGCCATGGGTTTCAATACTAGAGAGTATGTGGATGAATTGACTCTAGTTTTAATGTCCATTTTTACCCCTGGTCAACCTCCTACTATCAAATATGACTATGCTACTTTCATTGCAGAGAAAATCCATGACCAGTTCATGAGGCTAGAAAATGAATGTGTATTCAAATATTCTAAATTCATATATCACCTTTTCCTTTACTATCAGTATGAGAAGTTCCCATTCTCTGTAAATAAACTTGATACAAAGGGTAATCCCAGATCAGTCATTTTTTGGACTTCCATATTCCACTATTCACATACTTGTCCCTTTTCATACAATGAATTCATTGACCAGTTTTTCCACCCAGTGACCACCATGCTGACAAGAAGTCCTCCTCCTAGGATTAGTGATGAAATCAAAAGAATGCTTTAACTATCTAAGCAGTACAAGATAGGTGACTGGTACTTGTACCATAATCACACAAATATCAGAATTCATGGTTGTGAACTTCCTACTTTCAAACTACCAAAGTATGTTCCTATGAGGTTGTTTGCCTTGGAATATTATAGGTGAATGTTAAACTCTGATCAGAATCATTTCACCAAGGCCAAGAAGAAAGCACAATCGAGAATTAAAGATCACTTAGGCCCATTTGTCTGCAACAATAGAGAAGCAAGCAAAAGAGGAGAAGAAGTCCTAGAGAAAATGAGACTAAAGTAAAGTTTTGATTGGAGATATAATCCACAAGGTTTCATTTGTGATAGAAGAATGAAACATAAGTTGTCACCATATATCCATCACAAAATCCCAGAAATAGAGCAGTATGCAAATATGGATGAGTGGAGGGAAGGAACTCTAGTTGAAATGGATAGAAATCAAGTTGATGTAGAGAATGTGATGAAAGACTTAGAAAAGAGACTTGACAAAGACTCTTATTAACAAGTGCCAGTTGAAACTACTCAAAAGCCAACACTAGAGCCTAGTGCCTCTACAGCAGAGAATTCTTAAAGGCACACACAGGAAACTAGTGCACACCAAGCAGAACCACCATGGGAACAAGACTAGGGAACAAGTACTCGAGCATCATAACAACAAGAGATGTCAGAATAGCCTGAAATCTCTAAAATGCAAGCCCCACGACAGCCTCATCCAGCTCAGGTTAATATGGGAAACCTCCCTATTTTGCAGACTCCTCTGAATGAATAAAAGGGCTTAAAAAGAGATAGGGAAGTAGGTATCCTTGCCAGTGGTCCTTTAGACCAGCCTGGTTCTAAGAGGCATAGGCTAAATCCATATTCAGAGGAACAATTCTTCGAGGAGAAAATAGGGAGTTTAAGGAAAAAAGGTGGAGACAATCTACATATATTCCCAATAGGTGGGACACCTTCCAGTGCACAAAGATAAAAGCTTGAAAGAGAGCAAAGTACCAAAGTTTCATCTTTTATATCTTCATTTGACAAGACCATAGATATAAAAGGAAAATTCAAAGAGATAAAGGCCAAAAATGAGTAGCTGAAGGCCCAAACCTACTCTCAATACTTGAAGGTGGCCCCTACAAATCAAACCACATTGATGTCAGCTGATGACATGAAAGAAGGGATAATGCATATGAGCTTTCTAAAGCCCATAGTGCAGTAGCCCATGTCACTTGCAAACTACCTCAAGACTAATTTTGAGGTCTTATCCAAAGATATCCACTGCATAAATTTGATAGAACTACATAAGAAAATAGGGGAGATGGTTTATTCTACACTGACAAGCAAGGCCATGATGGCATATAGGTTGCAAAATTCACTAAACAACACTATTGCCCAATTGTAACTAGAAAAGTCCTCCTCAAGGCAAAGGACAACTGAATCAAAACATTGGAGGATTTGATTATTGAGTTGGGCCATAACCCAAAGGATATAGAGGCTGCAGAGAGCCTAATAAAGAAAAAGAATGAAGATATACTTGCACTAAGGAAACAGTTGAAATTGCCACTATTCATTCACCCATAGACTACTGAAGTGATTGAGAAGAAGAATGAAGAAGAGCTTATGGACCTGGTCCTTAATCTAAATGAGCAACTAAAATATATAGAGCAAGAATTAGAGAAAACACTACAAAGATGGTAGAGTGAGTTGACCACTCAGCCTGAAAATGTAGTGCCAATGGTTTGTACAACAGTCCCTTCTACATTGGCAACTGCTCCAGCACCAAATGTCCCTTTGGCAATCGCTGAAACTATAGAAGTAACAGGTATAGGTACATCACAGGTTGGAACCTCAAATCAGAGCACAGAAGAACTGATCAAGTCCATGGAGGAAATGAAGCTCCAAGTCACTAAACTATAAAAGGAAAAAGAGAAATTCATTACTTTAGAGCAAAAGTATGATGTGTCAAAATTCAATTTTGCCGAAGAGGAGAGGAAAAATGAAGGCTTGACTCAACAGGTTAAAACACTGGAAAAAGATCTTACATTTGAAAAGCCTTTGACTGATATCAGAAAGATATTATGGACCAATATCATTGAATCAAACAATGATATTTGGTCATCAATTCAAATCATTTTTGAAAAAATTAACTTAGTGAAAGTTGCTCTTCAAGAGATTGAAAAAACCAAGGAGGAACTAGGAAGGAAGCGTGAAGAAGCTATCAGATTAATAAAGTTCCTAAACAGTAGAAACATGTACCAATTAGAATAGTTAAACATTGAGGATAGGATTGGTACCATCCTTGAAATAAAGAAAGTATTGACCAAAAGGAGTTTAATGCAAACCCTGGAACACAAATGTCAAAATATGTAGGAAGACATAGATGAATTTATGGGGAAATTTGGCATCTTACAAAGTAAAGCACATCCAAGTCCTTTAGTCATCAATGACAAGCTAATGATCCAGGATGATTATGTCAACAAATTATATCAGCAAGCTAACAGTCAAGCCATTTCATCTACCAATTCATCTGCACCCAAGGCATTGCCCACAGGGAAAGTTCTTTATGATAGTTTAGAGAAACTTTTTTATATTGAGCATGAAGTAAGGAACTTGTTTCCAGTACAACCAAATTTTGTAAAATATGCAGAAGAAGATAAAATCTACAGAAAACTGACAAGGACAAGAATACCAAGAGGTGATCGGTGGGCCAACATGATAGACATCTTATGGTTTGCCATGGTAAAAATGAAGTAAATTGAAGTATTTAGCATAGTCAATTTGGTAAAAAAGGATTAATGATGGTAAAACAGGTAAAGTGTATCAATCACAGGTAAAAGAGTATTAGTGAAAAGCTAAAATCAATCAACTAGCATAGACTTACGAGCAAGACAACAAGTTGCATATTCATAGGACCTGCCTCCAGCTCCTTCAACAAAAACAGGGACAACAAACGAGCAGTGCACATTCACTTTCTACTTTTGGGACCATCTCTCTCTATATTCATGTAAAAGATATTTAGCTTTCCTAAAATATATCTCTCTTAATTAGGAGATATTTTGATGAAAATTTTGTATAAGTGCTTCCTTATTTGAAGTACTAAGGGTGGACTCTTAGACATTTCTGTAGACAATTTACTTTTGGAATTCAAGTACTATTGAACAACTTTTGTATGGATGGCCGGACAAAGTAATAAAGCAAAGGATTTTTACAGGATACCTATGTCAAACGTGAAAAAAATAAGTATTATATATCTTATGTTTTTACAATTTTCTTGTTTAAATATTCATATGTGTTTCATATCTGAATGATAAATGAAAAATTATATTTCAGAAAGAGCTTTACTGCATTCTATCTTTAAAATCATTTATATTCTTAATGTTTTCTTCCAAGATATCATAGGTAGGGAATTGTTAATTGCTCCCTGCTTTTTATTTTATCACTGTGACCATTTGACAAAAAATTCTTAATTACCTTTTGTTAATGAGAACCCACTTTCCCTTATCTTGAATTTTTTTGAAGGATTCTTGATTGCCATTCCTCCCTTTCAAGACCATTTCAAGCTTTTAAGCTCTCACTTCTCTTTTATTTAGTTATCTTTCCCTTTGAAGCCCTCCTTTGTTGAATCAACCTAATCTAGTTAAGCCATCTTCAGTTGACTCCATAGCCCAATGGCCTGAAATACCTTGTTCTATCCATCTACTCCTAAATTCCACCACCAAACAAAATCAAAACTCCTTAAGCTTTCATAACTAGCCTAATATCTCCCAAAACAAAGCTAAATCACAAAGAGAGAGCCCTCTCTAAGTACAAATTCGCTAGATTCTGTACTTAAAAGATTGGTTTGTGGTTACCTCAGACCACTTTCCTTTTTTTAACAACTTCAAGGAAAATCTGAGTGATAACATGGTGGAAACTCCACTAGGGAAGAGGAATTCCTCAGTCAAAACAAATCTTTAAGAAAATTTAAACCTTAGATCTAAAATCATCTTAAAGAAATCATAGAAGTTGTTTTGATATGTATTAATAAAACCAAAAACAAAACCCAAAAATATAGCTTCAAGAAGGACTCGTTACACTAGAGCTAATCCTGATCCCAAACCACCACAAGTGTTTGAGAACCCCAATCTGATCCCCATAATTCTTAGAAGACAAGAAGGTTTTGTTAGTCCTCGACCCACATTCAGATCCATATCCTGTACTACTAGGTTGATCTATCTCAAAGACCTACCCTTTGATGAATCCTTTGAAACCTCTTTGTTTAGGACTTCATCCGATTCTAAATTAAAGGACCTATTCCAAGACCCAGAGTTCATGCGAGAATTAGAAATCCAAGAAGTCAATTTGTCAACTGATAGATATTTGCAAAACTCACCACAATATGATATTACCACTGAAGGAACCCCTAATCCCTCTGTAATTACCTCTCTTTCTACAAGCTCATCATCATTCCCTCATATCTCTCAACCTCAGACCATCACCTCTAGCTCTCCGTCCACAACTCAAACATCGGCTGTTATTCCAACCCCATCATTTGTTTCACCATTACCAACAACAATCGCTAATAGATATGCCCCCCTGGCACTACAAGGAAACTTAGGTGCCATGCCCCAAGACTACCAAAGTAAGATCACTACTTTTGATGGCATTGGAACCTATGTAGCCCAGCAACACACAAAGAATATGACTGATTATTTTGAAATTTGAAATAGATACTGCTGATGTACAAATGAGAATATTCATTCAAAGTTTATCTGGGGAAGTTAGAACCTGGTTCAGAGCCTTAGCAGTAAATATTATAGACAGCCTAAGAACTCTCTATCAGAAATTCCTAAACAAGTGGGAGAAAAGGAAAAACCCCCTTTAGACTCTATCTGAATACGAAAACATGAGAAGAGAACCACAAGAAATTGTACAGGACTATTGCACTAGAATCAATAATGTGTATAATTCTATCCCACTAGATCTTAGACCCCCACCTAGTTTAGCCTTAATCAAATTGCCAGATAGATTTGATTCTGATATGGTCTTCCATCTGAGAGAACGAAACCCCCCCGACTTTGGAAGATATGCAAAGCATAACAGTCAGTGTTGACGCCAACCTGTTATCTAAAAGAGCCAGGGCCAAGAGTTAAAGGAGGATACCATTAAAGGAAGAAAGCTCACCTTTTGAACAAAATCTAGATTCCATAATTAAAGGAATGGATAGATTAGGAGACATAGTGGAGACAATTGAAAGGAAATCTCCTTGGGATAGTCAACAAACCAATATAGGGAGAAATCCTAATTTTAGGAAAATCAAAACTCGAACACTGTAAAGAATGGTCCCGACCAAAACATTACACCTCCTTTCTAGGAGAACTATGCAGAATCTTCCCACTCTAAAGGCCCAGAAGAAGATACTCAAATTAATTTGATGGGGCTTGGTAATGAAGGAGAAGTTTTCTTAATCCAAGATGATCAAGAGGCCCACATAATTAAACAGTTCCAAACTCAATCAGGCGAATTGTTCGACTTTAGAGAAGGATATGCCACAACCATATTTGAGGTGCACAAGCAATATAATCTAAGAAGTAGGAGAATTGATGTTCGTGAAATGAACAAACAAAAGGTTCCAAATCAACCCAAAAGAGGTAAGACAATAATCACACCTATACATATTCTTTCTAGATCAAAAGCTAATCCTTCTAACCCCATAAGTGAAGATGTTTCTAATAATCAACCAGACAATAGACAACCCTCCACTTCCCTTCCTTCCAAGGGAACTGTGGAAGAACCTCCAGAGGTTGATCTAGGAGAATCAACAAATCATGATTCTACTACTCAAAAGGAGAAAAACATAGAAAACAACGAAAACAGAGAGAATAATGTTGTTCGAAATACAAAGGCCCAAATAGAAAAACCATTTAGTTTTGTAACAAAAGTAGGTAAGCTAAAAATTGTTGTCCCATTATCTGAATTAGCTAAACATGATGCCTACCGAACTCAAATCAATAGATCACTAAAAATTACTGGAAGTGAAGACTCAGTTAATCTTTTTGATGACCATCTGAAATAAATATTTGGCCCAGAAGTAAATGGAAAACCATTGGAAGGAGGAATTCCTCCCTTCTATGTGAGCTTAAACACATATGATAAGATTCTTCACAATGCCATGTTTGATTCTGGAGCATCTCATAATCTCATGCCCAAGTCTGTAATGGAAAACCTAGACCTAGACATCATTAGACCATACAAAGATTTGTTCTGTTTTGATTTTAGTCAGGTGAGATGTTTAGGACTGATAAAAGAATTGTGTGTTTCATTGGTTCAATACCCTGCAAAAACAATTTTAATGGACATAGTGGTAGAAAATATACCACCAAAATATGGAATGTTATTGTCCACATCCTAGGGTACTAAGCTTTAGGGATCTCTTCAGTTCGATATGTCATATGCTACTATATTGTTTTTTGGAAAACCAAAAAAACTATACAGAGAAACATTGATGAAATACGTAGTAAGTAGTTAGGAAAGAGCCCAAAATTTCCCCATCTATTTAGTGCACTTTGATATGGATTCATCCATTATTTACAATGTAGAAACCATTCCTTCTAATAATTTAGAGGTTGTAGCAGCAGAACAAAAATAAATTGAAAAAGAAAAATCAAGTGTTCATATTCAAGAAATATCAGATAACAAAGAAAAGTCAGATGAAAATGAAAACCCAGATTGCATGGTTAAACAAATTCCTACTACCCCAGACACTAATTATGAGCGTGAAATTCTTTGGCATTTAGAATTTGATGGCTTAGTCAATAAACTAGGGATAGGAGGAGGAGTTTGGGTGTACAATTTAGAAAACAATCATGCTGAAGGCCATGCCTACAGATTAAATTTTAGATGCACGAATAATGTGGTAGAATATGAGGCTCTCTTGTTGGGTCTTAAACTTGTTAAAAGATTACGAGCAATCAAGGTGTCTGTCATAGGAGATTCAGTGTTAATAATAAAATATATTAAAAGAAATTAATTAACTAGGGATCCTAGACTAGGATATTACAGTGGAACAATCATAGAAATTCTCAATACTTTTCTAGAAACCTAGCTTGTAACTATCCCTAGAAAACACAACATGCAAGCCCACCGCCTGGCCATGTTTGCTAGCACCTAAAAATTACCATTTCAACCTAATCATTAGTATACTGTTGATATTAGGCACAGACCAGCCATCCTTGATAATCTAAAGAACTGGCAGGTTTTTGATAGTGATAAGCAGATCAATCATTTTTTAACTTTTGATGAAGAGTTTTCTAATAGTAACATAGATGTTGATACAGTTATTATTTCTAATCAAATAAATGAGCTAGAAATTAACATTTCAGAAGAAAGTTCAATAAATATGTGTCATCCCACAAAATTTTCACAAAAATAAATTCAAGACCTGAAACAAATGGACCTAGATAAAATAATTAAAGAAGAAACAAAGGTTATCAACCTAAAGGACAATCATCTACCCAAAGGACTGAGTCCTCTAGAAGATCTGTTTCATTCCAATGACATTCCCAATTAACCTAAAATGGAGCCATTAAAAGCAGATATTGAAGAGTACAACTTAGGAACACAGGATAATCCGAAAATGATAAAATTGTCAAAATCCTTACCTCCTAATAAAAAGCTAAAGTATGTTGAACTTATGAGGGAATTCCAGGATGTCTTTTCCTAGAGTTATGAAGATTTGAAACCATATGACACCTTTATTGTTCAGCACACTATACCTCTGAAAGAAAATCAAAAGCCTTTTAAACAGAAACTCAGAAGAATTAACCCTGTGTTATTACCATCAATTGAGAAAGAAATTAAATGCATGTATGAAGTAGGGATTATTGCCCCTATTAGATTTTCATAATGGGTGTCTAACTTGGTACCTACTAGGAAGAAATCTGGGGAAATAACGTTATGTGTTGATCTAAGAAATGTAAATAAGGTCTCTCTTAAAGATGAGTACCCTTTACCCAAAATGGATAATATTTTGCAAAGGGTAGTGGGTTCTTCTAGAATTTCACTTTTAGATGGGTTTTCAGGTGTTGGGTTGTGTTATATTCTTTCCACGACTAACCTACGTAGTGAACCGGGGGGTTAGAGGGG
>APFE030837538.1:1852-30070 GCA_000404065.3 Pinus taeda | reverse complement strand
AAGCCCTTGTTTTATGGACATATGTGATTGGGGTTGCAGTGCCAAAATATGTCTATAACAAATACATACCTCAATAGTTCCAGAAACTTGATTGTGTACTCTTTGTCTATCATTGATTTCATCTTTAACTCATAGAATTCTTTAGCCTTACTATCATAGTACCTTTCTAACAAGTAATTCTTCTTGAAAACCTCTTGAATTCCACCAACTCAAGTCATTTTTCCTGATGTCTCTAACCTGCTTAACATCTTCCCACCATATGTTTGCTTTACCTTTCAAGCTGAAGATAACTATTCTAGCCTTCATGTTATCTGTATACTAATGAAACTCAAAGAATTTGTTCATCCAAAGTATCCTATCCTCTGCATCTTTCAACTTCTTCACATCTCCATCAAAAGTAGGGGATTTTTATTTATTGAATTCATTTGGTAAGTACCCCCTATAATTTATCCTGTAAGGATGATAGTGATGACAATCATGATGTCTATCAGAACCAGAGCTAGAATAATACTTGTATTCATTGCCACTCCTTTTCGGAGTTTCCAAAAACCTTCCATCTCTCACTATGTTAGATGTATCCAACCCGTGTCTACTAGGAGGTCTACTACTATATGCTCCATTAGTCCCATCTTCATGTGCATGGTTGATCTGAACTGGTCCTTATCATTGCAGTTCTGAAAAACTCTAAAGAAGTATATCATTGGCCTCTGCTTTCTTCTCTTGTGAGTATATTATCCAATCATTATCTTCCTTACAACTCCTATCTCTTCCTTCAAGCTTCTCAATGTGTCAGCCAAATTAGAAGTATGACCCACACCACACTACTCATCTAATGCATAGGGAGATTCTACATAATCTACCACCTTGCTAGCCATTTTATCTTTCTCTTCTTGTAATGCATATTATGTTAGATAACTAAATTAGCATGATACATGTATAACATAATCATAACAGTGTATATACGTTCACAAGTAATTATATCAACAAATAACCATCACTCTAGTTAGGATCTAGTCCTCAATGCAAGGCCATATAAACAATGCATGTTATGACCTCATGCATGAAAAAAACCATTACTCCATTATACACATTGCTACATGCAACCGAAAATATGCATAAGAAATGCCTAGCCAACTACAAATATGCATAAACACATGTATTCAAACATAATCGAGCAGTTCTTGCAATCAACCTACAAGACTCGTACATGTAATTAAAATATTCAAAATGTAACCTAACATACAAGGATGTAAATAGGTGACATAAAATCAACATGTAAGTGACAAATAACCATATACAATCATCCAACAACATCAAACACAGTCATCCAACAACATCAAAAAAAACCCTCAGGAGACAATTCAGTCACTCAGACAGTCCGTCCATGGGTCCCACTATTGTTCTGGGTCTCTGAGGCCATAGTTGCTCTCATGCTATGGGCAAGGGACTGACCAGAGACCTAAAGTCACTCTCATAAGCTTGCATGCTAGTGATTGTGGACCAAACTTGTCAGTTTTGTGCCAATGATCCTGAGATTTAAGCCACTTTTTCAAGCCTGGAGCCCAGGCCACTATCCAGAATGGAATGAAAGCTTGGATTCAAGGAAGGTACAGGGAAAAAATGAAGCAAAAGCAATAAATTCAACAAGACCTTAACCAGACCCCTACCAGCCATGACAGGGATTTCATCAAACATATTGTCAACATGTAACCTATAGGTGTAAACAACATAATTAAGTGTAGGGATCTCATACTTATCTGAGAATCGCTATAAACCATTGTTCCCTCATACCATTTTCTTCATATTCATCTATTATGTCATAGACACATTATCCATTCATATACAAGTAGAAACATGCTGAGAGCCAAGCATAGCTACTGACATAAAATGTACATATAACCAACATAATAGGGACATAAATATAGTAAACATATCAACCATCAAAATCCATATATACATCAGTATATTTACACATGAAAATAAAGGAAATGAGTTTCTCATTAATGAATACAATGAACCAAATGGAGATTGAACTACCACGTTACACTCAACCATAGACTGGTTGAGCCAAGTCTCTCTTCAGCTAATCACTCTTGTGCCATATTCCAAGCATGAATGTGGGATTCATAGAACACATCAAAAAAACCAATCAATGTGGATGCCACTGAAGTTCTCTGCCTACACTGTGAGGAATTTGAGTGCCTCCTAGTCTCTCAGGCTTTATTATGCATCCACAGTCTGATCTAGAGATCATTAGGCCCTGCACCAAGACATACTCTCCAGGCTTTACCGTGCATTCCATCCCAAAATCACTAGGCCCAACTAGGATAAAACCCACCTCTTGGCTTTATAGTATATCTCGCCATTCACCAGTAAGGATTCCTAAGCCCACTAAGGCACACGATATGGATTTACCATAACCCACAGTCTGGTTCAGGGGTTACTAGGTCAGTGGCTTTGTGCATCCTCAGTCCGGTTCAGGGACCACTACACCATGTGTTTGTTAATTAAGAGATCCACCCCACTCAACTTCAATTCCAATCTGACCATCCCAGATAAACCAAATGACAGAACCCATCTCATCAAATCTATCAGGAAATGACGGGGCTAGGCTAAAAATAGTGGAAAAACCCATGCCATGGTAGAAAATAAGCACATGAAATCCCATGAATGCCAAATCTAGAAAGGAAAATACCCTTGCAGGTCGATACCTGTAATGAATCCTATTGTGTCTGCTTGATCCTACCTTTCCCTACTTGATCTTTGCTTCCTCGTTCCTTCTTTACGTTTCTTGCTCCAATGCCAAAGTGCTCCAAAAAAACTCTAAGTGTCCAAGAGTATGAGAGAGAGAGAGAATAATGAAATAAATCCAAAGCTAAACTAAAAAAAGGTTACGAGCTGATCCTCATAAGCCTTTTTATGAATAAGGCCTCTATTTTCTTCATTGTCCTTTATTTTCCTTGATTTTCCTCCTCACATGAAACCTGTGGACGTTCACTTCTTTTTTCTCCTAATTTCCATTATTTTCATAAATAATTGCATCAAAAATGCCATTTTTCCTTTCCAAAGTCTTATCCATTTCCTTTTCCAATTTCCTTAGCCATAAATAACCAAATTAACACCCTCGAGGATGCCTTTCCCAACATTCATCTTATAATATGTGTCCCATTCATCTGTGGTTGTTGTTTTTAACTTTTATTACATGAAATTTTCACCAGGGCTCTTACAACAACACAATCTTCTACCTCCAACTTGTAGATATTATTCACCTGAATCCCTATCCTCTTTACCTGTCTCGTGGCTATGTGATGAAGGAACACCTTTCCCTCACTAAAGATCACATCATAGCCTCTATCGTCCAACATGGAAACATATACCAAGTTCTTCTTCAAACCAGGAACATACATAACATCTCACAAAGTGAGGGGAACTCCCAAATCTATCTAAAAGGTAATTTTACCCAACCCGATATCACTATACCTATCATTATCACCCATCTCAATAAGCATCTAGAGATCCTTCTCCTCCAAGTCACTAAAGAGCTCCTTGTTACTAGTCATGTGGAAAGAAGCTCCACCCATCATCAATGACACCATGCATGCGATGAGGGTAAAGTCCAATTCAAATTGTGAGGCAAAAGCCTCACCTACCACTTGTTACACAATATTTTTTCACGCCTCCCATGCTTCCTTGTGTCATAGCCTGGAGTGCCCAAAACTTGGCCATTATGTAGTGTACCCATCCTAATATCTATTTCAAATCCTCCCTGAAGACTTAATGAAAAAATGCCTTGAGCCTCCCTGAAGAAGTAAGCACTAAAACCCTGTTGGCTTGTTGGGTCCTGACCCAATTTTAGAGTTAATTATCCGAAGAAATCCCCATACTACTGGCCCTTTTGGCAATAGTCCATGGAGCGCAGATTGAGGTCTCACGCAAAGTAGTATGGGAGAGTGCTAGAACTAGGTTTCGACACCCTTGAGATGTTTGCAAGGTTCGACTGGTCCACTGTTTGTTCCTACACACAGGTTGTTGCGCACACTTTCCTGTTCCTCGCGGCCTAATCCTAACCAGGGGTTGTGGAGCTCCTACACCACGCTCTGTGTTATTACCTGAGATCTTACTTATCTTCCAGTACTAGTTAATTACCTGCACTTACTTGAATGCCTTAAGTTATAATTAGTGATACAAAACATTCATATAGGTTTGCATAGTAAATAAACAATATACTTGCAAATTACTTCCAATCATGCATTAAACCAGGAAAATGTACATAGAAATATAGTAAAACTTCTCTTTATTGATTCTCCCAATGGTTACAGACTAGACCTGCCTTGTGTACTCAGCTACAGGGGTTAGTGCACTCATCTGTGGACTACTAGATCTCTGCACACTTAGCTATAGAGCCTTCTCCTATTCTATGACCCACAGACACACTTTACGCTTCGACTCAATCACTTAGACTTCTCATCTTCTTCTATTCTCTCTTCTATTATTTTTCCTATACAATTAGAGCCTCACTCTATTTATACAATCTCATCATCCGCAGACCATGCGTAGGTATATCCAGTTGACATTATATTACAAAAACTAGGGTGGAAAACCCTGTGACTCTATTATAATTTTGCGCCCCGCGTCGACAATTCGTGGAGCTTTTACAAGAAGACTCAATCACAACTTGGGATTTGATACCCAAAACATGCCTTGGGGGGGGATTCCATGCCCAATAGGCCCCCAACACACAAATCATGACTTGCCCTTGAGTCACTCTGTCAGCACGAAGATCTTTGCATGGAGTCCCTCCAACTGTGCTCGAGCTACGGCAAGGTCAACAAAGAATTGAGTTTCTGCCTACTGGATCTGCTGCATGCATTGTTCTGAGACCACTGTGTCGGAAGTGCTTCTCTGCATCAATGCATGTATCCCCTGCATGTGTGCAAGCTTTCCTTCAACGTCTAATGTGATGGTGAAGGCCTCATCGATCTAAGGCTGAACGTGCGCCTTCAGGACTGCTTCCTTGTGTCATGCCACATCCACTTGTTCTTTCAAAGCTTTGGCCTGTTACATCCGCACGAGCCTCTGAGTGAGGGCCACCTTCTGCACAGTTCCTTTGACACTGTCATATCGTTGTTGGAGTTCTCACGCTTCTCTCTCTAAGCACTGGATGTTGGGGTCCTCCTGCAGATCTCTGAGGACCTCAAATGATTCTTCCAACATGCTGGTGCGATCCTGTATTGCACTACCAATTTCATCCAGTTCCATTGTGATAGCGCTAGTGCACTGTTCTCTGACTTCTGAAGGGGTGGATGGTTGTGCCTTTAACCGCAGCTCGACGATCTGAAGGTTCAACTCCAGCTAAACCTTTATCATTTCCTCCCACAACTCACACACCCCTACTGCTAACTTGTGGATGCGTGCCTCTGTTGGTATGTCTTAGGATGGCCAGCTCCGGAACGCTTTGGTAAGCTTCGTTTATTACCTGGACCAGCTGTTGATTTTGCAACACCACTTCAATGCGCTATAAGCTCAATTGTTCCCTATTGATTTTTTTGTCGCTGAGGACTTGTAGTGTGTGGATCTTCCTAGCTCACAGCTCTGCAGTTATCCCATCCTGTAAAACATATAAGGTCTCTCATGGAGTGCAGCCATATTGATATCGAGACCCATTAGCGAGCTATAGGCCTGTCAACCTCATTTGTTGTCACTAGTGCCCCTTCTGACAACACTATGGTATTCGTCATCCGAGCGCGCAACATCTGTTCTGTTATCGTTGTTCTGACTGCGAGGTTGGTTGAAAGAGTACCAGCCTAAGGAGGGAGCACCTGCAACTCCTACAACTACACTCTGAGGGCCCCCAACATAATCTGGTTCTCCTGCATGAAATTTTGGAGGGCCTCAGAGGTGACATCACGCACTATCTTGTGGATGTCATGAAGATCACCCTTGGTTAGGGTGATCGGGTCAATAGACAACTTCAATGCCTTAACCTTCTTGCATGACCCTACCCACTCGGTTGGGTGCGGGTGCTTCAGCTGTGTTGACGCGGTTTGTGGGTCTGCGCCTCCCTTTTCTTCCTCTACTTCTTGCCCATGTGAAGGAAACATTTGGCCCTCGCGCGCCTTCGCAACTGCCTCCAGTGCTGCTACTTTTGCTACCTTTTCCTGCTCAGTTTCTTTCTGTGCATCATCCTGCACTGCCCATACTTCTGCTGCCACTACTTCCTTCCTTCTCTTTTCTGCCAACTGTGTGATGCGCAACTTGGCCTCGTCTTTCTTCCTCTATGCCGTCAACCTCTCTATCTCCAAGATGTCTAGACTGCACCACTCTAGTGGCCATGTCTCGAGGACATTAAAGATGACATCATCTGTGGCTACAAAGGGTAGCTTCCTCCATTGTTTGGTCGGGTCCTTGCACGCTGTGATGTAAATACTATGGATGTCTGCTTTAAATTCCGCAAAACTTTGAAGGTTGTTGTAGGCAGTGGGCAACAACTGTGGTTTGTGGTTGATCCCCATTCTAAGGTTCATCTCCATGAACACCTATAATATTTTCCTACCGTGGATCCTAGTGGCATCCTTTGTGGTCGAGAGCAAAGCATACTTCGTAGCCTCTAGTAGATCCCTATCAATTGTGGGGAATTGACTATCCTCTGGTAATTCCCCTGCCACAAGTACTATGGACAGAAAAAGCCATGCATATTGGAAAGTTTTTCCCTGTTCCTAAGCTTCACGGTAATTCTCCAAAAACTCCTTGCAAAGGAACTCAAATCAGTTAAACTAGACCCCCTCCACACACTGCTCGGTCAGTGTGACCACCGGCACGGGTACCTCGTCTGCGCGGCACTTGCGCATAACCTTATTGGCCAGTATTTGGGTTGCCACTTTCACTACTTTGTCATTGATGCTAGATATGGTATAACCCCTTTTCTTCTTTGCCAGCTTGTACTTCTTCTTCATGGCCTCCACAATGGCCAAGTCACTGCTCTTCCCTTTCGAGATGTCCCCAGGGTCCTCTCCTTTGTATGGAAGCCTAGAAATGTAGTGAATCAAGTCTGCTGTGATGGGGCTGGGCTCCTCCAGCCACAAACACCCATCATGCACTAGGCAGAGTAGCTACCTGATGACAAAAATGGTTATTGGGGCACAGTGGAAATGCAGCACCCAGAGCAGGTTAAGTAGCCTGACCTTTTCCACTCTGCACAACCACTTTTGCAGCTCTAATTCTGTAACCCCTGCAACGTGTTCTACTTGGGCTTCATGAGTTACGAGGTATCAAGGTGAGGGAACTTCTCATGATCAACGAGGTCCCAATCTTCAAATTTTAAGCTCGACACCCGTCCCAGGTGCATGCCCTAAAAAATAATGTTGTCTGGGAGGAGCGGGATATGGAGTGAGCTCTTGGTCTCATTAAGTTCCTTTGGCACTTTAGCTTTCCCTTTCTATGGGGGGACATAGACGGGCAGCTTTGTCAGGGGGTGCGCAGGCTCAACTTCCTCCTCCATGCCTTCATCCTCATCTTCTCTGATGATTAGGTCCTCCGGGTCTTCTTCTTCTTCATCGGTCTCTATGATGATGACTTTCCCCTTCTCCTCCATTGAGAACTTGGTGCGCAGCGGGTTCCACGGGGACACACATATGGGAACTATCACTTGTTTTTCCTTCTTGGGTCTTTGCGTGCGCAGTGATTTTGAGATTTCTGCCACAATCCTGGCACCTTCTGGAGCATCGCCCATAGTCAGAGCCTGCGTGGCCTCTTCGGCGGTTATTTCTATTATCTCCATAACTTCCACAGTTGTTTCCATTGTTTCCATCCAGAAATCCAGCACTCGTGAACTCAGGGACTCAATCAATGCTCGGCACACAACGATCAAGGCTCTTCTCAATAGCTCAATTCATAAATGACCAAGTGTTGTTTGCTGGGTATCCCTTTGTAATTTATAGCACTTTTTGAATTTGAATTTGACTGTTCCCCCAAAATCTGATTCATTAATGCTCCCTTGGAGGCAGATTTTCCCAAATATTGCCCATAAATGGCATCTTAAATGTGTGCTGCCCACTCCATTTGGTCTTAAGTCAATCATCCCATCATGAATAGTGACTTCAATGGTCATTTTCTAGTCAACCCATGCAGTAGTGCAAACCCCCCTGCATGGGTGTGGACCTTGTGACTCTTTGCTTCTTCGCACAGCTCCAACATTGCGCAGTTCCCAGGTAGAATATTTTATAGTCCCGCGCTTCCTTCCAACTACGTAGAGTGCTAAGACTATACTTCCTTTGGCTAGTCAGGTGGTCACACCACCTGTGTAAAGTTTCATCCTGTCATCCATCATGTTCCCTGGAAAATACCCACCTTTTATTGTTACGGTCGGGTTCACGCACTTTACCATTTGCAACGCGCTACCCTGGTCAATTTGATTAGTAATGTGTGGTCCAAGCCAAGGCATCAGACTAATCAATTCACGGCGATAGGCATTAAACCTATCATCATGATCATATGCATCCTACCTTATCACCCTAGTCTTTTTGCTAATAAAATCTTCCTTTATCTCGTCCTCCAGCTTCTTGACTTCTGTGTCCACTAGAGTGCTTTTCTTCCTTAATCGTACCCTTTCTTCTTCAAGTTCTTGGAGTCTGAAATTTCCCTATTAGATTTCTGCTTCCAAGGTTCCGTGAATTTTCGTATCTACCAGTGCTATCATGCATGGTCTAAGCTCTCTTGGTATGATATGGCTTACAATGGTTGCTTCATACTCCATCCTTGGTGGTGCCTGCATGGTCAGGTTCCTGCACATGGTCCTATAAACCCATAGAACCATTGGTACGCATATGTCCCAGTTAGTTCGCTTCGCATTGTGGACCTTGTTCAACACTTCGCGTACTTTGTTGAAAGCTTCTGCGTGGATATTCTTCTATGCACTTGGTCTTTCCATACTTCGTGGTCCCAACCGAAGGGGTCATTCACGCCATTGCCTTCTCTACACCTGCTTACTGATTATGTCTCCTATCGCAAGGACGGTGTGCATTCGTGCAAGTTTCACACCATATGCATGTATCCACTTGGATAGGTGGGTGCATGGGCTGGTTCGTCCGACAATTTTGTCTGTTAATTGCATCGGAGGCTTCCCAAACCGCATGTGCATCATCCTTCTATATTCACGCTAGTCCTCAAGACTTCTCTAGTGCGTCCCCCACCATCTTGTGGGCATGCTCGCAGTACCCATTTGAGAGAGTCGAAATGTTGTTGTTCTGGTACTTCTCTTTCAAATTTGTTCAGGAAGTCATCCACCTCACTTAACTCATCATACGTAGGCAGATCTCTTACCTTTGTTGCTATGCAATGCATCGACATTGTCATCATGTTACAGTTGAGTGTGGTTACCTCGTGTAACCAGTTCTGCCATCATTCTATCTCCTCATCAGAATCTGATGTGCAGGAGCTTTTGTGCTCCCATGAGATTCGACCATCAGCAATTGGATTTACCCAGTCTTGCTCCCACACAGTTATCTTGTAGATGCAGTCTAGATCATTGTCATTATCGTAGTCGCGCACTAGCTCCGTGTAGTGTGATCCTTCTATAGGGTCTAAAGGCACCACTATGTGCAAAGACTTTTTCTCAAAGATCATCTTGCGCTTCTTTAGATTTATCGCTCCATTCAGGTCAATGGCCCAATCTATTCCCAATAGCGCAGGGTAGGGATTGTTGTCATCAACAATTTCTATTACTTTGAAATCTACTAGCGTGCTTGCTCCTTCAATATCTATCGTGTTTCCCTGCAATCTCCCTATAGGTAGGATCTTTTGCTGGTTCACCATTCGTAGTTTGATATGAGACCATTGCAACATAGGCCTGCCCATGCACTCCCATGTCTATTTTGGTAGGATGTTTGCATCTGACCCTAGATCCAGAGACACTTGGTCCATCTCATATCTACGTGATCAATATCATTTCCCTTCATTTTCGCATCGTGTGCTTCCCAAGCTTCTAGACTATGTGCGGTTCTCTTGGCATGATCCCAATTCATCTAGTTATGAGTTCTTGCAGCCCCTTTACAGCCTTGCTGTCACACAATAGCTTCATGCATGTTTCCAAGAATGTAGTGACCATTAATGGGTCCATTTCCAACTCCAGTCTGTCTTTACTTCCTGAAGTGGAGGCATCAGCGAAGCTCCTCTTAGCTTCCATGAAGGTCTCCTTTGTGCACTCCAAATCAAATTTTGGTTCCTTCGTTGGAGCCTTACGAACCCAGGTACTTTCCTCAAGTTTCTTGCCTTTGTCATCTCCTGTCATAATTCCACTTCGGAGCACAATATTGACATTACGGTCTTCCTCGTGTGGCTCAGACCTCATCATTTGTAGGTTCTGAGTAAGGGAAGGTTGGAGTGCTCCTTTATTGCACAACCTCGCTATCAGTGTGGGACAATCCTCCATCTCATGATCAAACAACGTACAATACAAGCATGATGGTCGCGTTGGATTTGTATAATTGTCGGCATAATGCCCTGGCCCTTTGCAATTGTAACATATCAACTGTCTGCGACCTCTTCCTAGTCCCCCTCCACCTCAACCTCGTCTATGCCCCTGAAATCTAGTGTGCACCATTGCTTTTTTTTGATCGAGGGCCCGTGTTTCAGCCTAAACTCTGTAGGCAGGAGTTTGATCCATCATCAGTTCATAACTTCTACAAGTGCACTCATCATGTCCTACCAAACTACATAAATTATAGAACAACTGCTGTGAATTCTGTGTATACTTCTGTAATAGATGGCAATTATCTATGGCATTCTTTCCTCCCATCTGACAAATCACGCACCACAATGTAGGCGCCGCACTTGGTCGTACTAGTGCCTCTAGTCTTAGTGGCATGGGCCCTCCTCCCACAAGGTAATTCGTGAACACCGGGTAGTGGTCCTTGTTGTTCCCCTGGCCCTTGCATTTTACGCACCATACCTCATCGCGTATCTCTGGGAGGGTTTTCCTGTCTTGTTTCAAACACTGCATCTCCAGGCACAAGTTTTTCAACTACGTGTGAATCTGTTGAACCCCTAGGTTAAGATGTTGTATTGGAGTCTCGTGCAATCTCATCACGACCTCCAAAGCCTCAGCCTAAGTGGTTAGCCTTTGTTGTGATAGTGCGTTATGTATATGCGTGTTAACAATGCTACAAACCATTTGGGGTGTTGTCCATCTATTAATTTCATGTTCGCTTCACAAATTGTGCACTTCAGTCTTTGCTCCAATTCCCAATGGGTCTCGCCTAGTAGCATTGTAATTTCCTTGAATCCAATGATCAACTGTGCCTCTAACTTTGGCCTGCTAAATTCTTTGATTAGCGTATCTTGGATATCCATGATCCCTACATTCAAATTGTCATTGGAATGCTTAATGAACCAGGTCGACACATGATTGTGTAGAGTGCTGACCAACATTTCCTTCTTTATATTGTCATCCGTGACACCCTGTGCTTCCTATAAAACTTTTATCACGAACCAAAATTGGTCTGGATCTTCATTCCCTACTCCCTTGAACCTTGGTAGCTTTATCACGCTTTCCATACTGCTTCGTGGTGGTGGCGGGGATGGTATGGGCAAAGACGAGGGTGAAGATGGTGAAACTGGTGGTGGTGTGGGTGGGGGTGGTATGTACAGAATTCTATGACTTATCAGATTGATTGCACTTCTTGGCAAGACTTCACCCCCTCGCGAACGTGAAATCAAGGGGCTAGTTTCTAGTTATGTGCTACCTTCGTTTCTGTAGATTCTCCCACTCCACATAGCCCCAAACATCAATTTATTCGCATAACCTGCTTGTCACACAATAGCATTTTAATCCTAGTGTTCAAAGATTTAACGTACTTACCTCGCAGTCCCTTGAGGAAGTGTCATTATACCTCACTATAGCTGACTAAAGTATCTATCGCGAATTTGGTGATGAATCCTCCTATGATTCGATCGAGCCAGTGATCGACAACATGTGCAATCTTATCTTTTGATGCTTCCAGTCTGCACACCAATTCTGGAGTCCACACAATAGGTTTGTCAAGTTTACACCTTCCTTGGTTATTTGCTAGCTTTATGATCCACTCGTACAACTTAGTGGGGAAGGATGCAAAGAAAATTTTGTGGATCCCCATATATAGGTAGCAGTCTAACCACTCTTCCTTTGATAGTTGCGGATTCCTATTTTCGTGCACTTCAAACTCATGAATATTTCTATCCAGACAATCTCCAATTCCTTTCTCTGTTGGATTCCAGTGATACAACATCAGACATCTCTATGCAAATCCTGGTCCCAGCAATGGAACCATTTGTTGGCTTATTGGGGCCTGACCTAGGTTCAAAGTTAATTAGCCTAACAAATCCCTATACTACTAGCCCTTTCGGAAACATTCGGTAGAGTGTGGATTGAGGCCTCACCCGAAGTAGTATGGGAGGGTGTTAGAACCAGGTTTCCGCACCCTTGAGATTTTTTAGAGGTTCAACTAGTCCACTATTTTTTCCTATGTGCAGGTTGCTTCACGCACTTTCTTGTTCCTCACGGTCTGATACACTACCTTCACACAACCCTAACTAGGGGTTGTGGAGCTCCCGCACTGCTCTTTGTGCTATTATCCGAGATCTTACTTATCTTCGAGTACTAGTTAATTACCTTCGCCTACTTGAATGTGTTAAGTTATAATTAGTGATACAAAACATTCATACAGGTTTGCATAGTAAATAAATAGTATACTTGCAAATTATATCCAATCATGCATTAAACTGGGAAAAGATACATAGAAATATAGTAAAACTTCTCTTTATTGATTCTCCCAACAATTATAGACTTGACCTGCTCTGTGCACTCAATTGCAGGGGTCTGTGCACTCAGCTGCGGACAACTAGGCCTCTGCGCACTCAGCTGTAGAGCCCTCTCCTACTCTATGACCCACATACACACTTTACACTTCGACTCAATCACTTAGACTTCTCATCTTCTTTATTCTCTCTTCTAGTAGTTTTCCTATACACTTAGAGCCTTGCTCTATTTACACAATCCCATGGTCTGCGGACCATGGGTAGATCTATCCAGCCGACATTACATTACAAAAACTAGGGTGGACAACCCTATGACTATTATAATTTCATGTCCCGTGCTCATAATTCGCAGATCTTTTACAAGAAGACTCAGTCAAAACTTGGGCTTTAAGCCCCAAAACATGCCTTGGGGAAGATTCCATGCCCAATAAACCCTAATTTCAGGATCAATGCGACCTTGACACTGGCAACTAGTTTTGATGGCAAGTTGCATTATAATGGCCTCGCTTAGCCAGTGTACTTTTTACTTGGATACTCACATTGATACATAAAATGAAATATTTCCCAAAGAGGACAAGAAGTTCATGATCTAAAGGCTTCCAGAATGATGAGTTGGAGGTTGTTCGTTGAAGATGTGGTCAAATTTCCCAATATTTCCCTTTGATCTTATCCCTATGAGCTACCTCCTTGAGATGAGGGCCTTCTCATATCTTTGGAGAGATCCTAACTCCCTCTCCCTTCCTATTACTCACCCTCTCCAATTCCCAAATGGTTGGTATCTAATTATTTTCACCTTTATGCTGAGATAGTGCCTACATGCTACTCATTTGGTTTGGAGAACGAGTTCCTGGAGAGCTTGAGATTGGACTTGTACATTCACTCAAGGAGGGCTTATTGACATCAAGGCTTGTTTGTATACAAGTGTTGGTTCACTTTCCATAAATGCTTGTGTTAAGGCATCATTTATCTTAATGCTCCTTGATCTGTTAAGTGGATTACTTTCGATTATTATTGTTGCACTTGTATTCTAGAGTTGAGCCTGAGGAGCAAGTGATCAACATATTCAACAAAGAATTACATCATAGCATCATAACGAGGTAGGTCTCCTTATTATTCTCTCATTTCAATTGTAATTTAGGAAAGTGCCTTGTAGATTGTCACTTAGGTTGCTAGTCCCATTGATTGGGCTAGAGGGATTGCCTCTATTTGTAGAGAGGATTTACCTAGACAAAAAAATGGCTACTCCACTAGGGAAGCTATCCTCTTTCCATCCATTCCTTCGATTAGATTCTCTGATGAGTTTGAACAATCATCGATTTCTGAGCTTGTGTGCATTACTATAGCTATTTGTAGTCATTGATTTTTTCTTGAGAGTGTTGAACCTGCTCTGGTTTTGAAGATTTTTTTTCCTTATTTTTCTCCCCTGACGCATTTTCTGCTTTGATAGAAGCACTTCCAGTGCCAATTTTAAATTTACAGTCATGATGCTCTATCTTTCATCATCCTTTTTCCTTTAATAGGTGCACTGGCCCTAGAGGATTGAAGAAAATTAGGGTTTCTTCTTGTTTTCAATGGTTTTCAACCTCTGTGAGTGATTTTCCAGTGTAACTACAGTGTGTTTTTCTTGATTGTTATCCTTGTGTGATTGCAATTTTCTCTTGGCTTTGCTGATGTGTGTTTGGAGCTTGATTTCCTTCTAGGGTTTCTAGGTCTAGGTCACCTTTCACTCATTGCTTGGCTTGTATCCGTGAGATTGGTTGCTTCCATTTAGGAGTCTTGTTGTAGTTATGACATAATTTTCAAGTTGCTTTCGGTTCATGTTTGTGAGGTTATTTTCATTAGTGTTGAATCATTTTGGTACTTTGAAAATTGCTTCTATTCCATTGTCAAACTTATATTAAAATTGTTTGCCTCGGTAGAACTGAAAGTGAATGCTTGTTTGGATTTCATTGTTTCAAAAAAAAAAATGAAAGGACCTTCTTCCCTTAAGTATTTTTGAAACAATTTGCATTTGAAACCAAAAGTGAATGAAATTTTCATTTTAGTTGTTTTAGATTGCATTTTTCCCTTTTCTCATTGCATTAGTTTTCATTGTTGAATCAAAGTGAAAGGAAAATAGAAAAAAGATTAGGGCATCTTAGTGAAAGGAAAGTTATTTTTGTTTCTCATAGGATTGGATTTTGGCATTGCATTTGCTAGTGAAAGTGAAAGAGTAGATTTCATTTTTACATTTTACATTGGAAAGATAAAAGTTATGTTTTGATGCAATTTTCTTGATTGATGCGTTATTTGGTTGTATCTCTTCCTTCATTAGTTTAGCCTTCATTGAATGAAAATATTTCAATTTTCTCATTTAGTTGCATCATAATAATTTAGGTGACATCATTGAGCCATCAAACTGAATCCTAATTCAAGATAAACTTAAAATTTACCTCAATTAACCTAAGGAGCATTTGTAACCTAACACAAATATCTAGAGGTCTAGTCTAGAGACATGTTCCGGTGTCTTTAAATATAGTAGTTGTCGTTAAATTCCTGCATTATATCCCGAGGGTGAAATCCCATCCCAGTACACAAGTATATCGAAGGTTCTCCAGTACTTTCGGGTACATAGGAGGCAATTTAGTACGGATATTATATAGGGATGCTCTCATCAAAAAATTATTCATTAGACAATGCTAACATGGACTTGTGCTCCCTATATCGTCGAGTATATATTGGGAGACCCCACTAGGTTTCTATCCTTTAGCCACATGTAAGTGAGTCAATCACCTTGTAAACGTGATACCCCGAACACAACATTTGAGGAGATCGACCATCATATGTTAAGTCCTTGGTTTTAGCTAAGGTGTATATGATGGTTCACGATTAATTGGTAAACCATCTTACCTAGCATTAGCCTTTTTGATTTATTTGTTGTTTTGTGTCATAAAATTAACTACCAACGATAATATTTCAAACCCATGCAGTTGCTTCTTGGCCTCACATTGAGTAAATCCTTGTAAATTTTAATTTTAATTAGTCCTCAACAAATCATTTTTTCTCATTCTTCTCTTGAGAGAAAGTCATCGTTGTTGAACCATTGCATTCACCTCACAATTCCCGTTCATAAACTAACACTGAAGGGTCTTCACAAGGAGTTCACCCTAAACTTTCAAAGTCACTTGAAGCTCAAGGCTTTGAACTTGGAATTTTCCCAAGTATCCTTCCTCTTGCTTCTCATCCTCCACCTTGAGACTCATCATCGTCTTAGGATTCTCATCCGAAAACCCTTGAGATTCCACTGAGGTTTGT
Organism: Pinus taeda; assembly: GCA_000404065.3. Lineage (NCBI taxonomy): Eukaryota > Viridiplantae > Streptophyta > Pinopsida > Pinales > Pinaceae > Pinus > Pinus taeda. Next base: position 13,987 of record APFE030837538.1, on the reverse strand, counting down.
TTTATATACTCTGAATCCATTATTTTATCCATTTGTGATATCTCCTCCACATCCTTATAGTCCATATGATCGACTTGGTGTTCCTTTGGAGTCATCTCCTCATCCATCTCGAATTCCTCCTCACCAGCTATTTCCACCCATGGCTCAGAAGGTGAGATTCCAACCTCTCTTGGAGGTCCTCTGGAAGTCTCTACTACTCACACTCCTAGTGTTGATAATGACTTCGAATATGACTGTCCCCCGAAAGTCTTTCCTTATGAAGGAATAGTTCCATCTGAACCACCTCCTGTGAATACTGGGCCTTTACTTTGAAATGATTATACAACCTTGGCTCAACTAGTTTCAGGAACTCCCAGTGCTTCTTCATTATACCAAAATCCTAGTTGGCCATCAAATGCTATGCCTAATTCTTTTCTGTTTTTCCTAACTTGACCTCTCATATTCCTATGCAAATTGTCATTACTTCAGTCTCAATTCAACCAACTATTCCGTCAAAACCATTGTCGTCATTTCAACCTTCCATTTTGATTTTACCAATAGTTTCATTTTATACATCTATAAGTTCCTCCATCCCCCCATCAAGTGGACAAAATGTGTCACCACCTCATTCACATCCTAGGGGGGGAAATCCAATCTTGTTTCAAGTGGAAACCATGTGAGTGGATAACAAACTCACATGGTTGGTGTGAGTTGACCTATTAGTGGTATTCCTAATCCATTTGATCCATCCATTCCAGTTGGGGCAGGTCATATCCCATATCAACAGCCTTATATGGCCCATCTACCTCTCCAAGAGTCTTATGTTCAATACGATCCACAAGCACTGCAAATTCCACCTTATATTACACAAATGGGTTCTCATGTGTGACTTGGTCAAAATCCTATTCCTGGTGCATATGGTCAAATCCTAATTGGAACTTATTAATACCAACAGGGAATTCCTCAAGGAATTGTTCAACAACCTTTACCGCAACAAGGGCAACCTTTGTAGCAGCAAGGGAAACCTTTGCAGTGGCAAGGGAAACCTTCACAGTAGTAGGGGAAACCTTTGCAGCAGCAAGGGAAAACTTTGCAGCAGTAGGGGAAACCTTTGTAGCAGTTTCAACAACCTTTGGAACAACAAACACAATTTTTCTAACAACCCAATCAACCCTTGTATCCACAAGGTCAACCATTGCAGTAGCAAGGTCAACCCTTGCAGCAACAAACTCAACCTTTATATCAACAAGGCCAAACATTGCAGACACAAGGGCAACTCCTGCAACAACAGGGCCAAAAAATTTATTACCAGGGTCAATAGTTGCAACAAACTTACAATCCATATGCTGCACACAATGTTTATCCTCCTTATGGTTATCAATAGCCTATGAAAGGTCAATATCAACCCTACCTATCACACGGAATGAGTCGAGATTGCGGACAAGATCGACCTTCCTAGTATCTAAAGATATCTAGTGACAAGCAAGCCAATCAAAAACTATCTTTCTCTAAATATGCAATTAAAACAAAGGCAAACAAGTGTTTTAGGCCTACCTTGGATCTAGTGCAAGTTTGTGGAAGGCTCGCTCCCTCGCTCCAAATGAGCTTCCTTGAAGTGTAATTCTGCAAACACAAACAAGCAAAAAATTAAATAGCACCTGAAAAGCCAATATCATAAAGCATATTCATCATAATGATCAAGGAGATTATGAAACAAACCACATAAGACAATTTGTTGAGAAAAATGAATCTGATTGTATTAATGCAAATGAAAGAAGAACTTTACAACCTGTGCCTTGATGCTGTACAAGCTCCTCCCAGGGTCTGACAAGAAGTCTCCTCTACTTTGACAAGTTTCACTCACTTCCCAATGAAGCCAAAAGGTATTTGATCTCTCCTCTCAATCTTAACTAGGAAGTCCCAATTCCATCAGCATTTACCCTCAAAAAATGTTTAGCTTCTCACCTCTCCAACAACTGACCCAATGCCTTAATTTATAGTGCAATGGAGGGAAGTTACTAGGTCCTCCTTCAAAGGGATAAAGCCCTCCTTCAAAGGGATAGCTCCTCCTATCAAGGGATTAGCTCCTTCTCTTTTGGGATGCATGAACGACCTTGGAGCAAACAATCCATGTCAAATTCCTTTTAGAATCATCTAGAATTAACCCAAAGTGAGTTTTTTAGAATAAAGTAACACCTTTTTTACTTTTACAGGGGTACACACCCACCCGTTTACAGACAGAACATGCAGATACACATGTAATATGAACAAAGGGTGCGGGCCCGCAGGCAAAAGTGAGAGAAAGTGTGGAACCAGAGGTTTATTGATTTTTAATGTCTTTCTCTCATTTACAAAGCTTGACATGAAGAGCTGAGGTCCGAGACTTTCTTAGGAGGACAGTATAAGTGATGATAGAGCCATACTGACTGCAAATTGTCATGGTGATGATATTTTTGTGTAACAGATTGCCCCCTAAAGTGCGAAGTCTGTAGTAGATGAGGATTTCATTTATCATTTAGGAAGAGTGAAGTACTTTATCATTTCGAGGATCATCTTGTGGAGAGCTCGGTTGGAACCTGTAAAAGAATTCAATGCAAAATATATATATGAGATCATATCATCGCTGAGGTAGGTATTCCCATACTCAGATCAAAACTAACTAGAAAACTAACTATTGCTCTGATATAGGAATGATCTTGTAATACATCACAAGTATAGACACATGTAGACACAGTATGGACACAGCCATATATTTATGAATAGTCTACAATATAATGAATACAAAATTCCTCGCAGCCTGGATGGTGGAAACTAGATCCAGGGTCTTCATTTCTACTTCCCGAAATAGTATGATTCTATCCATGAAAATGAATGTGTCGAAGTTGAACATGGTAGAAACCACTTGATTACCAGTCAATGATGTAAACTGTTAACAAGTGTGAGAGAAACCACCAATGATGACAATGGCTCTCAAAGTACTCAGTACAATCCATGAGATGTGATTAGATGTATCGATGTCGAACATGTCCCGGAATCCTTCGATCGAAGGTTTCCGTTGCAACCTATCGTCGAAGGCGAGAAACCCGCCATTGAGGCATGCAGATCCCAAGGTGTTGGCAATTTCTAGATCATCTTTCTAGATAAAGAGTTGAAGTTGATAGAAAGCGATCCGTCGTAGGCAAGCCTACAACACGAAATCATAGATCAAGTTTGAAGAAATTTAGTTGCAAGGACTAACTCAGGGATGGTCAAGATGGATGACAGATATTTTGCAGATGAATGGCTTATTTGCACTGACCTCTTGAACACATAACGACACGGTAGATGGTTTGGTGACAATTGACCCAAAGTTAATACCCAGAAACCGGATGAAGACTTTCAATGTGGTTTGATCAACTGTTAGGTAAAGGATTTCCCAACCTAGGTGAATGAAAGTGTCATGTTCAGGAGCGGTTACGAAGTATGACAAACAGGCTCATTTTTCTCTCTTTTCCCCCACCATTTCTGGCAAGTACCTCTATATTTTTTACAAGCTTGAGGAGGATAACATATGCTTGATTATAAGCTCATCCTTCGGATGAGTCCAACTTAGTTTAAATTCGAACCCTAAGAAAAAGTGGTCCGTTCCTGTTTGTAATTGAACAGGTCCTTTACTGTCGAAATTTAATGAGTCCAGTATAGGAGAAACTCGGTGTTTTTCAATTTTAGAGAGTCTGAAAAACTTAAGAAGACTCCAGGGTTGACCTTTTTCGTAAATTTGTGTCTCCCAAGCCCGAAAAAGTATAAAATAATACTTGAGAGAACCGCTTGATCTTTTATGACCAGGGAGTACTTTTCGTAATTAGTGCCTCTGATCCGAAAAAAGTAAAAAAGCGATCAATGACACGTCGTTTTATGACCAATATCGAATTTGAAACGACAAAAATCCGGTAATCTTTTCGTGTTTTTACAGTCAGAAAAGGGCTGTAAGAGGACCGTCTTTTTAGTTCTGTTTTAACAACATTAAAAAGAAAAACTCAGCAATCTTTTCATGTTTTAGGAGTCAGAAAAGAGCTTAAAGGTGACTCTACTGTTTTTTCATTGAAAATGAACGATTTCGCCTGAAAAAATCCGTTATCCTGAACAAAAACTCAAACATTACTCATACCTGTTTAAAATGGGTAAAAATGTCGCAAAAATTACCTTTCCAAAGTGAAACATAAACAAATTTGCAATTTATTTACTCAAAAAACTTATAAAAAGGACTTTCAACTATTCATTTTTACCGTTTGAGATTTGAGTGAGAAAGAAAGGGCTTTTGACCAGAAACTTCCCGTGAAGATTGCGGAAAATCCATCCGTCGGAATCGAATTTCGTCGCCTCCAGGTAATCCACATCATCTTACTCTTCATTTATATCCGTTTCAAATTGTTTTTTAGGGGTTGATTTTTATTTTTAGGAGGTTTTTAGGTTTCAAAACCCGCGTGCCTTTACCACAAGGGACCCGCGTACCCCGACTTTTTTGCAATGGAGGAAAAGTCGGGGGCACGCACCTTCCGTGAAGGCAATGTGCGGGCCTCACGCACTGTCCCTAACAAGAGGGTGTGTACCCCGCGCAAAGGTTTTTAAAACCTAACTAACTCAAAAATTACCCAAAGAATTCAATTTTGCATATTCTAATTCGCCTTTTTACTTGGATGTAGGATAAACATCATTCTTGATTGGCGAGAACGGGAGCATGAGGACGTAGATCTTTCCGCGATGAATCATCAACCTTCGATTGATGCATTGAAGGCATGTGGCTTGTACAAATTCTGGGCCATACCTGGCATGAGGGCCCAGGTGGACTTTTTGCAGTGGCTGGTTGATAGATGGAGTATACAGGACTAATGCTTCTTCATTGGTGGGCACCAGCTCGAAATAGAGCCGGCAGACACATACTTTTTTACTGGTTTTCCTAGGAGAGGTGAACGTTTGACTCTATTCGGGGCTAAGGCAGGTGGCCAGTCTGTCGAGAGCCTCCGACTAGAGTACTGCAATGTCCAGAACCGAGACAAAGGGATAGATATCAAAACCATATCCCGTCCTTAACTCATGGTGATTGGGTTTACAATTACCAGACTCTGCAATAGCGCAGCACTACATATAGCCACTGGATCCCAGATGCGGATGGCGGTTGATTGCTTTCGAGGCACTATTTTCAACTGGTGCGATGTTGTGTTGGCTAATGTGAAAGGCCAACTGACCAGGGCCAAAAACAGACAACTGAAGACCTTTGGATATGGTGCTATAGTTGTGAGTTTTGGTCTGGAGAGGGTTCCGATGCTAATCCCGCAGCACCTCACTATTGGAGTTGGGCTTCCTCGAGAGCCCAAATTGATGCGATGGGTTGCAGTTATGGCCCATCATCCTGATGAGGGGACAGAGGTCGTTCGGTTCAAACCTGAGTATTTCCAATGGTTGGAGAACCAGGTTTTTCTATCCAAGACCTTATGCTGGGGTAGATTTTCATGGTGACCCAGACATGGCTCTTCCACCAAGAGAGCAATGGGATGACTCAGGTAAAATCATTTTCAACATTTTCCTAATCTATTTTTTTTTAATCTCATCCCAAAACTGATAGTAAAAGTTTCAAATGCAGATGTGGGCCCATGGATACCAGCTGCTCTCTGGTCTTAAGAGAGGAAACAACCAGCTACACCGGCACCAGCCCCACAGGACGAATCAAAAAAGACTTTGGCTGAGTTGGAGAGACATCTAGAGTGCTTGACAGGGGACATTCCGGAGACCAGCATAGATGACATTCCTCGTCATCTTCAGCGCTATATGATTGGGGTCCCAGGACCTTTTAGAAGGTTCCTTTGTAAGGTGGCCCATGCAGTGGTTTCGTATCGAGATCATCACCAGTGATGGGATGATCGCCTATTGTAGTCACATATGACATTTTTGCTTTTTGTACTTGTCATTTTTGCCGATCATAAGGTGTTTTTCAACCTATGATCGAGGACGATGTATATTTTGACACACTCCTATATTATATCACTATTACCAGCTTATCTTGTTAAACATGTTATGGAATGTTTTTAAATTTACTTGTATGATTATTGCACATGTCTACTTAACATTTGAGAAGCAATTGCATCTGCTAATGTATTTAAAGATCTTGGAATATGCTGATATTCAATATAGTCAAATTCACGTTCCAAGAGACGCACTCTCAAAAATAATCTCAATAATACTGGATTTCTAATGGCATATACTCTATTAAGCTGTAATACAACGAGTTCAGAATCTAACCTCACTATCAAACTCCGAATCCCAAATGAAATAGATTCAGATAATAACTCAATCACTGCACTATACTCTACAATGTTGTTTGTTGTTTGACCGAGGCTTACCCCATGCATAGATACCAACTCGTCAGAGGGCGAATAAATAACCCAAGCTTTGGAAGAAATATTCTGTGTACTACGACAAGAACCATCAGCGAAACCAATGTATGTTTGGAGAGGCGTCGACGTCTGCGACATCAAGAGTAAAACCAAGATAAGCGGGAATAATGAAGAAAAACACTCTCTAAGCTAAGCACACTTTTTAATCTAAAACACACCAGTTAGAAAGAAAACTAACCTAACTAAAAATCTCCACACTCATTCTAAGCATAATACCTCTTTAGGTAAAGACCACTTCTAAGTTTACCTAAAGAGACCCTGTCAAAGTCTACCAATTCATAGGCCCCTTTCGCTAGCTTTCGCTTGACAACATAGGGACCATGCCACATAGGCACAAATTTTCCAGCGCCTAATTTATCATTTTCCTAATCGTACAATAAGGCTAGATCTCCTTCCAAAAAATTACGAGGGGTCACATTTCGATCATACTGAGCTTCAATACGTTTTGCATGAGATTCGATCGCTAATGCAGCGTCGCATCGATTCTCATCTAGCTGAGCCAAGTATAACAAACGTCTTTCCTCTTCGGAAGTGGCTGGAAGTAATTCAATGGCCATTCACAATGACGAGGTTTCGCACTCAATGGGTAACACGACTTCTAGACCATAAACTAGTTGGAAAGGAGTGAACCCTGTTGACATTTTTACTGAGGTTCGATACGCCCAAAGCGCTGAAAATAGCATGTTATGCCAATTCGACTGATGAATCCTGATGATTTGTCAGATCATGATGACTAGGACTTTGTTGATGGCTTCAACCAGACCATTAGCTTGTGGATAATAAGGAGTTGAACTATCGTGACGCAAGCCAAACTGGCCTGTAAGTTCAGTCATCATAACGTTTCGAAAATGACGCCCATGATCAGTGATAGTCGCTTGTGGAACACCAAAACTAGCAATTATATGATTGAATATGAAAATCACAGTTGTTTTGTCGTCTGCCTCAAATGTAGGCATCGCCTCGGCCACTTGGTAAAATAATCTACCACAAGGATGATATAGGCATGCCCCCCGACCGAGTGAGGGTTACATGTAATAAAATTGATACCCCATTTGGCAAAAGGACCAACGGCAATTATAGGGTGGAGAGGAGCAGGTGGAGCGCGCATCTTTTGATAAAAAAATTGGCAGTGGTGGCATTTTCGAACCGCGATAATACAATCCTTAAACATAGACGGCCAGAAGTAGCCAGCGTGCAATATATTTTGGGTTGTGGCATACCCAGACATATGATCGCCACACGCTCTAGAGTGACAGTCATTTAGGATCCTTTCAGCTTCCTCATGAGTCAAACAATGTCGAAAAACAGAGTCCGCTCCATGACGATAAAGAGTATCTCCAATAATTTTGAATTCTTGGGACTCGAATCATATTTTTCGACGTTCCGACCATGAAATATCTGGCTGAAAGGATTGGGTTTGGAGATAAATGATGATATCCTCATACCATGGATCTAAAGTGCTGATTAGAAACAAGGATTCGTCTGTAATGGGCTCCTCCGCCACAGTTTCCGTGTCAGCACGCGGGAAGTCACACATTAACTCCGCAAAAACTAATGATTTCTTTGACTTAGACTTTTCAAATTCCAAGTCGAACTCCTGCAGGATCACATTTCATTCGGAGTACTTGCCCCCCAACAATTGCTTGGTCAAAATATAGATCATAGGGTTGCAGTCTGAAATGACTGTAGTCTTACGTAGTAAAATGTAATGATGAAAACGTTGGATAGCTTGAATGGCTGCCAATGCCAATTTCTCCACATGTGAGTATTTTAGCTCAGTTGGATTTAAAGTTCGACTAAGGTAATATATCACATGTTCAGTACCGGATTCATCTTCCTGAACTAACACCATTTCGATGGTGGAATGGGAGGCAACGAGATACAAGAAGTAGTCCTGGTTGTAGTTGGGAGATAAAAGAATGGAGTTATGTTTCAACAATCGGGTAAAACCCTTTGTGATCTTGGCGTAGTTAGGGATGAATCGTCGTAAAAAGTTTGCTTTCCCTTGCAAAATTTGGAGTTGGCGAAGACTCAAAGGAGGAGGCAATTTGATAATGGCTTCAACCTTTGAGGGATCGACACGAATGCTAGCTTTCAAAACAACAAACCCCAGTAACCGACCGGTTTCAATACAGAAAACACACTTGTGGGGATTCAACCTAATCCGATAATGCCTACACCTCATAAATGTTGCTCTTAAATGGACGAGATGATCAGCTCGATGTAATGAATAAGCAGGCAAGTCATCGAGATAGGGTTACACAATGTGCTTGATATCATGAAAAGCATAAGACATGGCCCGTTGAAAAGTTGCCCCGGCGTTCTTGAGCCCAAAAGGTAATTTGCAATAAGCAAATGTCCCGCATGGACAAATGAAAGCCATTTTTTGTTGATCAGCAGGTAGAATATTGATTTGATTGTATCCGGAAAAACCATCCATGAAGGAGAAAATTTCACTGCCGGCACAATCATCAATGATTTGATCGATATAGGGAGTTGGGTAATTGTCCTTTGGACAGGATCGATTAATGTCCTTATAATCGATACATATTCTTATTGTCCCTTGCTTTTTGTTAACAGGAACAATATTCGATACCCAATCCGTTAACGGGATCAGATAAATGAAACCCGCTTTGAGTAATTTTTCAACTTCTGCTTTAATTGCAGCAGCTTTTCTTGGGTGAATCTGACGCAAACGTTGCCGGACGGGTTTAGCATCCGGGTAAGTTTTGATTTCATGAATAACAATTGCGGGGTCAATTCCTGACATTTCCTCATATGACCAAATGAACACGTCGTGGAATTCTTGAAATAGGGCCTTATATGTTTGAATTTCATCTTCTGCACAAGAGGCACCTATATGAACGTTTTCAACAAATCCATGCTTAACCGAAATGTTAAGGGGAATAGTTCGAGAAATATTTCCCAATTTTAACTCTGGATCAGGATGTTTCATTGGATTCTGAGCTTCCTTGACATATTCAGTCGTAAAAATTGATGAAAAATCATTTTCGAAACGATCTCTCTCGGGTAAAAACGAAGATCTATGATGAAGATCTTCCCATGGTAACTCATCGACGCATAGGATTTCACGAATTTGCTCATCAGTTTGAACAAGTTCAGAAAACATTATTAAATCCGAGTTTGATGTTGAAAGTGATTCCTCATGTACCACATTCATTAAGTCAATTTTTTTTGATGGTGTGTCGGAGAACGACTGCATGGCCTAATACGCAAGTTCATACAGACTCAAAGGCATAAGGTCACCAAACGAGTCTATCTCATATTCAGAAGGTATGATCCAAGGATCATCATGAACAATGGTATCTGATGAAATCATATGAATGGTTGCAATAGAAGATGATGCGTTGATAGGAGGAAAAGGAAAAGTTCCCAGTAAACCGGAATCTTTAACTAGTCCTACCCCAACATCCTTATATGGGATAGTCGTTTTACCAACATGCTAAATGCTTTCAGCAGAGGCTGGGTTCGATGAAAAGTAAGGTAGCTGGTCTAAGGTTATGATCTTTCCATTATGAGGGAACTTTATAAGCCAAAAGACCGATGAAACGACAGCTGTCATAGCGTAAAACCAACTACGACCCAAGAGAAGGTTGTAATCTAGAGGGGCATCAACCACCTCCACGTCTAGATTAACGGTTTTACCTTCAACCCCTATAGATAAATCCTGTAGAATGCCAAAAGGATGAAACCCACAACCATAAAAGGCCTTTAGAATCATCGGGGATTGATTTAGTGAAGGAGAACCAAGCGACCTCCAACACTGTATCGACATAATACACGTTGAAGCTCCCTCATCAATCACAGTCCTATGGACAGGTCTGTTTTTGACTATTACTGGAATTTGGACAGCCATTTGATGAGGTAAGTGCGGTGCACTATTTTCTAGATCGAAGATTATAAGTTTCGGGTCCTGAACGTCAACAGCTCCTATAGCCGACAAAAGTAATTTACGTTGTGCTGGACATGATTGCATCACTTCCAAAGCTGACATTGCTGAAGGTGAAACAACTAAATCTTCAACAATGTTATAGTTCTGAGACGCTCTCGCATGTGGATTGAAAGCCGACTTTCGAAGTATACCCTTGGCGGGCGGTTTGATTACTAAGTCTGGATTAGGTTTCTTGATCTATAGTGGATCGGAACCGGGAGCTGAGGTTGATGGATTATAATGAGAAGATTCTGCTTCTTTACCATCAACAGGACTTTTACTTCCATAATTTTGTGATCGAGTCACAATCCTAACATGGGACATCATCAATATGGGTTCTTCATTGGCACTTGAGGAAGAACCTATCATCTTGCTGTCTTGATTTGGAAAAGGATCTTTCAAAACAGCAGGAGTTTGGGAACCTTTGACAATTTTCGCAACCTCTGCACGATGAGGGCAGTCTCACATGAAATGTTCTTCATCACAAATGAGACAAGGATAACGAGGCTTGCGTTTTTCATCAGTTGATTCCGCTTTTTCTGGTTTCTCTTTCGAAATTTTATCTGTTTCATTCTTCTTCTTCCCTTTCTTCTTACCACCGTTTTTTATTTAGCTGTAGATGACTCTACAACATGAATATCAACGGAAAGTTCCATGGAAGAATCTCCTGTCGGGGAATTTGGCAAGGTTATGATAGGAGAAGAATTCTTGGAAGACTTCTTCTTACTTTTGGAGTCGCCATTTTGTCACACGGAATGAGTCGAGGCTGCGGACAAGATCGACCTTCCTAGTATCTAAAGATATCTAGTGACAAGAAAGCCAATCAAAAACTATATTTCTCTAAATATGCAATTAAAAACAAAGGCAAACAAGTGCTTTAGGCCTACCTTGGGTCCAATGCAAGTTTGTGGAAGCCTCGCTCCCTTGCTCCAAATGAGCTTCCTTGAAGTAAGTCTGCAAACACAAACAAGCAAACGAATTAAATAACACCTGAAAAGCCAATATCATAAAGCATATTCATCATAATGATCAAGGAGATTATGAAACAAACCACATAAGACAATTTGTTGAGAAAAATGAATCTGATTGTATTAATTCAAATGAAGAAGAACTTTACAACCTGTGCCTTGATGTTGTACAAGCTCCTCCCAGGGTCCGACAAGAAGTCTCCTCTACTTTGACAAGTTTCACTCACTTCCCAATGAAACCAAAAGGTATGTGATCTCTCCTCTCAAGTTTAACTAAGAAGTCCCAATTCCATCAGCATTTACCCTAAAAAATGTTCAACTTCTAACCTCTCCAGCAACTGACCCAATGCCTTAATTTATAGTGCAATGGAGGGAAGTTACTAGGTCCTCCTTCAAAGGGATAAAGCCCTCCTTCAAAAGGATAGCTCCTCCTATCAAGGGATTAGCTCCTTCTCTTTTGGGATGCGAACCATCTTGGAGCGAACAATCCATGTCAAAATTCCTTCTAGAATCATCTAGAATTAACCCAAAGTGAGTTTTTTAGAATAAACTTGCGCCTTTTTTACTTTTACAGGGGTACGCACCCACCCCTTTACAGACAGAGCATGCAGATACGTAGGTAACATGAACAAAGGGTGTGGGCGCGTAGGTAAAAGTGAGGGAAAGTGCGGAACCACAGCTTTATTGATTTTAATGTCTTTCTCTCATTTGCAAATCTTGACATGAAGAGTTGAGGTCTGAGACTTGCTTAGGAGGACAGTATAAGTGATGATAGACCCATACTGACTGCAAATAGTCATGGTGA
>APFE030837525.1:1390-11870 GCA_000404065.3 Pinus taeda | reverse complement strand
GCATCATCAGATCCCTTTCCTTTATCAGGAGCTTTAGATTTACAATACCTTTTGTAGTGCCCTTCCTTTCTGCATTTCTAGCACATCACCTTTATAGGTTTTCCTGGAGATTTAGATCTTCCTCTAGATTTAGATCTCCCACTCCATGACTTATTTTTGTTTCTGTTCTGGGACCATCCTCATACAGACAAGGCATTACCATTTTGGATCTCCATATTTTTTAGTCTCATCTCATCCGTCAGCAAGGATGAGACTATTTCATCAAAATGCAAGGTAGTTGCATTGCTACCTATTGCAATAACTAGACTATCCCATGAATCTGGTAGAGAACACAACAAACTGATGCACTTATCTTCATCTGAAATTTTAATATCAACAGATGTTAATTGACTTAGCACAGTATTAAATGCATTCAGATTCTCTATCATCGAGTCTCCATCTTTTATCCTTAGGTTATACAACTTTTTCCGCAAGAACAATTTATTCACTGGAGACTTAGATTGGTACAAAGTCCCTAACTTCTCCCACAAATCCTTTGCTATAGCTTTCCCTGATACATTCAACAATACTGAATCCGAGACACATAATCGTATTGTGCTCTTTACCTTTCGATTCAACTTCTTCCATTCTTCATCGGACACTCCCATTGGTTTAGTACCTAGATCTACTGTGATCCATTGATTTTTATCCACTAATAGATCCTTCATCTTGAGTTTCCACAACTCAAAACTCTGACCATTAAATTTCTTGATCTCTATCTTTCCACTACTCGACATCTTCTTTCACCACCAGAATCAATCTTGCAGATCTCCCATAGAACAAGGTCTATCATAGGCCCAAGCGAAACCCCTCAACAACAAAGGCGTCCCCTTGAAGCCAAAATTGCTCCAATACCAATTGTTGGTTTTAACCCCATACAGAAATTACCTGCATACAAATTCTAAAACACAGAAAATAAATAATGCGAGAGCAGAACACATAAAACACATATACACAAAGATTTTCCCCTAGATCACAAAACTGAGACTACCAAATTGATTTTTCATTATTTTCCTTTCAATGTTATAATACATATTTATACATGCTGAAGCATCCAATATCATGGACCGAAAACCATCATGTCGAAAATCATGTGCGAAAATTATGCACAAAACCATAGGTGGGTCCGCCCAACCTAACATACAGTCCAAAACCAAAATTTTCCAAGGCGTTGCCCTGGACCCCATAAAGTGGGGTTACGGGTACCCCTCAAACCCCCTATGACCCCCGTCAAACCCCCGCAGTTAACTAAGTGGGCTAGTCATGGAAAGAATATAATACAACCCAAAAATTTTCAGACTTTATGGGATACCTAAAGTTGTAGTTTCAGATAAAGATGCTAAGTTTACCTCTAAATTCTAGAAGGAATTATCTGAAAACATGGGAACCAAGTTAAACTTCAGCACATCCTATCACCCTTAAATTTATCGTCAAATAGAAAAGGACCAATTAGATACTGCGATAGGTCTAAGAATCTACGTGAATGATAAACAAACTAAAAAGGTGTATTATTTACGCTTAGTTGAATTTTCTTATAACAATGGGTATCATAATTATTTAAGAATGAGTACATTTAAGGTCATATATGAAAGGTTATATAAGGTTCCATTAATTTTGGATCACCCTAAAGATATATTAATGTTAGATCTAGACATGTGTTGCGACCACATTATTCTGCGGCTGAAACATGGGGGATAACCACCCAGTCTAGACCTTAAGACAACTCCTTTTATTTTTAAAGTGGTGGCTCCGACTAGGGATAATGAGACCAGTTTCCCAACGTTGGTTTTAAGATGAGAGTGGGTGGTCTATGAGTGTTTGCAATAGAATAATGATAATCTAAGTGAATTATTCTGTGATGCTATTCTCTAACTAAATTATTCTAATATAAACCCGGGTATTCCTGTGTGGTATGCGATCTACAAAGATATCTGCTTAACATGTGATAATAAAGATTGATCACAATTAAACAGAGATGATAACATATAAAGATAATATATTTAACTAAATAGTTAGTCAAATAAATTTTCGCATATATGATGACTTAGATATGAAAATCACAATTTCAGCTAGGCATCATACAAAAGTGCAACTAGTGCTTAACTGAAACAATAAATCTCACACACAATTCATGAAAGTAAAGTTTTTCCACTAATTAAATGTAAACATAATCAATCATACAATATAATAGTACCATATGTGCGAAGTCCTCCTGATTTGACAAATGATATAGACCAATTTCTTTCTTCCAATCAAATTATCTCCCAATAATACAATAGTGCATCAACAAAGGAAAGTAGTTCGATATCTAAAAGAAATGATCATGTTCCATTGTTTCACCAAAGCATTCACAAACTTACAATAGTGCATTTTTTGCAAATGTTTTTGATAAAATTCTAGAGCTTTTTCTAAATGCATGAGAAGGTTATAAATACTATTCTAACTAATGTGCAAAAAATAGATTATATAAAATTTGAGGAGGTTTCAAACAACCTTCCTCCTAACTAGGTAACTAACTCCAAAAATACATAGTGTCTAAATGAACCGAACTAAGAGGATGGCTTGATGTCTGCCAGCTTGTCCTTCAAATTGCATATATTGATCATTGGTTGAATTTGAGGAGGTGCCCCAAAATGTGTCTTGAAATGTCCTGTGAAAATCACATTGGTGAGAGGTGGAAAAATTCATTGAGTCATATGAAGGGGATAGTTGAGAGTCATAAACTGGTTGTGTGGGTTAACAAGATGCTACCAATACGACTCCTAGTCAGCCGTGGTCAATTTTTTAATTTCCTCTCTTCGAGTCCCCACCTTTTCTTGCTAGATTCTATACAGAGTATTTAAATTAGGCATTTCTTTCAGATTTCCTTCTTTAATCAGGTTGGTGGCAAAAACGGTGTGATTATCTTTCTTAATGATATTATTTGATAGCCTGGCTGCCCTTGTGACTGCTAGCTTAGCCTGTTTGATTCTGGCATCCCAATCCATGAACAAAATGCCTTTATGAGTTTCCTCAATCTCGAGTAGATTGGATTTCCTTCCATCTTTTGTTTCCTGCCATTTGATGAACTCAGAGATTCTAGTGTCTAATCGTTAAACTCTATTCTCTGGTTGATTGCCTTATCTGTCAGCTAGTGGCTAGTAGTCAGATAGGGAGTAATGTGTGACATCTTCTGGAAAAAATACTCTTTTTGTTTCACCAGAAGGGAATTTATTTCCAGTGTCTCTTTAATAAACTCCTCAATAGTGGGAAAATCCTCATCTCTTTCCATGGCTTGCTGCATTTCTTAGAGTTGCATGTTTTTGGTAAATATATTGACTGCATGGCTTATTTTTACGACCTCCATGTCTTGTTGCAATTGTGTGAGCTGCTCAGCCACTTACCTATTTGCACTTGCTCTCTCTGCCTCGAGCTACTACTCGAGTTGTGAAATCCTTCCTCCCTTCCCTTAAAGAAGTAGAGACTTCAGTAGCTTTGTCCATAGTGGCCGATGCATATGCTCCTGTGAACTATGACATTCTAGTCAAGTTCTCAGCCGAATTGAAAGGAATGTCCTTCCAAAAAATTTCCATCAGCTTGTTTCCAGGGGGGAATTCGGGTGTGTCTACCCTTTTCCTTTCTCTCTCCCTTCTTACTATAGCCTTGTGGAGAGGGCTATAGAACACATCAAGTGGAGGTATTTTAGTTACTTTCAAAACAATTTCTGATGTGTGTGATATCTCCAAATCTCACTCTTGATATTTGTGATGCTACATTTATGGCCTAGGGCAACCACTCCTTCCAAACTTGGTCCAAATACTAAAAAAACAGTTTTTTACTCCTTGTACATGAAATTTCCCTGAGCTAAACGAATGTGTGCGTGGGTCAGTGTATACCCAACCCATGTAAATGTCTCAAAACACTTAAAAAATCAAATCTCCTTAATTTCGGGTGGAGATCATGACTTTTAACTCTTGATTACCTATTAGTTCCCGTGGCCCAACTCTTCCCAAAAAATTCCCAACCTAAAAACTAATTTGGGAGAAGTATTAAATGGCTTCAATAGGAAGGCCTTAAGGACAAGAGAAGAGAGAGAATTACTCTGCTGAGATTATCCCTGATCAAGTCTAAAGATTCCTGTGCTTCCAACACTTCCCCCACTATAGGAAACCCTTGTTTTCTTGAGTTATGATGTCATTTCACTAGTTGAGATATCCTTGTGTGAGTCATGGAAGGAGCCTTTTGAAGATTTGGGATTGGACGGACCTGGAGGACGGTTCTACTTGGAGCCAGCAAGAGGAAAATTTAGGTGATATCATCCCTTGCTTTGTTTTATTTATCTGCAATAAAGAAACATTTGTCTTGTTCCTGAAATCAATCTTCCTTATTCATATGATGTTATTGTTATGGTTTACATATGAATAGTTCTTTCAATGTATAACTAACCACCTTTCTATAAGTTATGAAGTTGATCTATATGTGATACTTTGACCATATATTGCTATGCTTCTTTGAATTGGTTTTTTTGCAGGTTCAAGGATTGAGAGGAACTCCAAGAGGGTTTGGACTCTGGCTGGATCTACCCAAATGAAGGACCCCCATGTGCACCTCTCTTCGCTTAGTTTTCTTATTTAAGTATCATGTCTATGTGGAATGCTTGTCTTTTAATATAGAAAACCCCTCGATCTGCTAGGGTGTTGACCCAAAACCCTAAGGGACTTAGTCCCTCAACAGAATTAGTGACTCCACTGGGGACAACGGTATTATTGTTCCTAGTTTGGGTTAATTTAAGCCAATAAGGGCTTAGCCATTGATTTTCTTGCTAAAACTGATTTGTTTGTTCCTGTAGGAACTTAGACTTTAAGTCTGACGAGTTTCTTCAGACCTCTTTTTTGTTTTTTCTTGTGAATTGTCATATATGTAGCTTTGTCAGGTTACAGTCACATATGTACGCAAGTTTCCCCATATGAACCCACGTATATGCAGGTTTCTTTGGGTTGAATCGCATATACACGCAACTGTGTATTGACACAGTCGTGTATACCCTTATTTTCCAAGATTTTTTCAAGTCTTTCTATCTCAGAAGATTTGTTTGTTGGTTTGAGTATTTCCTAAGCAGTCAATTTTTGTTGTCAGTATTTGGTTTTGCAGCAAGTTTACGGTTTTGAATTCTCTCATGTTGTCAAAAGTTTTGGTCTTTTTTTGTTTTGTTGCGAGTGTCATTATTTGTGTTTGATTACACGAGTTTGATTCCTGGGATCTTGGTTGTTCTGGCCTTCAAGAGCAAAAATATTGGTTTCAATATTTGTGACAAACTTTATCTTTGCGATCTTCTTGCTTTGTGTGAAAACTGCATCTTGTGGCCATTTTCTTTTCTCGCTTTTGGAAATTTGCTGAGTGACGATTTTGAAAGCTGTTTTTCTTGGTCTTTTAATCATTGTCATCAAGCTCTTTTTGCTGCTTTTTGGTTGTTCAGGGCATCTTGAAACACATATTTTGTTGAGTTCTCGCCCATTTGGAGTTGATAACTTGCAAAGTGTTTTTGTTTCCTATTTTTTGGTCTCAAAGTCTTCAATATTATTTGGAGCACTTTTGAAAATTTGTTTTTTGCTTTTGTGAAAAAAGAAAATTGTTTAAAAACTTGGTTTTTTCTTTCTTTTACCTTATTTTGATTTGGTTTCTTTTTGTGAGTGAAAGTCCATTTTGTTTGTCTTAAGATTTGCTTTTAGTGTTTAGAAGAAAATGAGCATTAGGAACTTATATTCTGTCTAAACATCTAAGGTGGATAATTATAAGCGATAAACAATTTACTTTCATTCTTTGCTTTAGAGTAATCTTAATTTTTTGCATTAGCATATACGCATTGCGTTTGGGTAGTTTGTGCATATTTTAGGGTATCCAATAGTTTTTGTTAGTTTTTGTGAGTGTGAATCTTGTTGAAAGAAAAGAAAAGAGAAATTTATTGTTTTATTAGAAGTTCCTTAGAACCTGATAGAAATTTCTTTTCATCGAAGAACGAAACAAGTGCATTTGCATATAGTTTGGTTTTTATTAATTTCTTTTGCGTCGATAAACACTACAAGTTTCAATACTGTTTATCCCTTGACTTAAGAACAACTGATTTAAAAACAAGTGCTAAATAAAATATACTAGAACTTTTTTATATTGTCAATTTAGACACACTAACAAGTTTTAGGATATTTAGGGCCTTGGATTAGGTGAGTGCAGAGAAAAATCTCTAAGGCCACCTTAAACTATCAAACATTGAAGTCTTAGTAATGAGTGAAAATCCAATAGCATTAAGGAGACTAGGAAAGCTCTGGATTTGGTAGTTAAGCACAAGGGTTTTTGAAGATAAGGAAGAGAGGTACCCCCTCTCCTACTTGTCGGATCTTACCTCCAGACTGTTCTGCCTGGATTTTGACACGAGTTGGAAACCTTAGTTCCTTATCCTAGGAATCTACACAGGTGGCTATAGTGGAGAATCCCATGGCACCTGAGGTCGACATTGTATCACTCTTAGCAGTTGATGAGCCCCAATTTTGGTACAATTTGGGCTCATTTTGGCCTATTTTACTTGCTCAAACCATTAATTTTTATTTGCGTATGCATTTCTTAGTTTATTCATGTTGTTTGTAGGAAGAAGGTTAGACACTTTATCTACGTGACTAATGCATTATGATTCCGGTTTTTGGCATTAAAAAGGGAGCAAGAGACAACGAAAAAGGGGATAAGGAGACAATGAGGTGGCACTACTGATTTTGTGGAGAGATGTCCACGGTCTTGGGACATTCCTCGTGATTCTCACCAAGAACTCTGAGCTCCAATCCATCTCCCCTCTGAGCTTAAGAAGCAGCCAGCTGTCCTACAAGAACAACAATCATAAACTGTTCCACAGGAGCAGCAGTTATGACTGCCCTACAGGATCCGCAGTTAGACTCTAGTTGGACAGCCGAGCTCCTAAATTCAAGGGCACTTGGTGGATCATCGTTTTTGTATAAGTATGAAGGCCTTAGCCTTAGATAGCTTGTTGAAACTCTCGTATTGCTATTGTAATTTTGGAGCACAGTTCAGTTTTCGTTCCTTTTTGTAAGCCAATTTGGCATGACATCAGATTATGAATAAAGAAGGCAGTTTGTGATCTAGTTCTGAGTTTCTTAAGGAGACTATAGCTCTCAGGTTAGGGCCCAACCTGAGAGCCATAGATCCCCTCTGCTGTAGTGTTGTTTCCATTTCATTTCCAGCACTTTAAGTTTTCGTTTGCACATGCAATTCGAATTAAAGTTTGGTGATTTGGTTTTCTTATGAGTAGGATAGATTTTGCTTATGGTGCAGTTGTTTCCACTTGCTTAGTGTAGCAGAAGATAGATACCATCAATTGGAGCTCCAGCAAAACGGTTGTTAAGGCTCACTGCCATCTCTCTTGAATATTACGGTGCAGTCCATAACTAGCCACCAAAAACACGCATTACTTTACTTGATGATTGCTGCAATACAGTCACGGTTTTGATTAGATGCTTCCTTGTCATTCACACCTGCACACGTACTTTCATCACAGCCTCATGCATGTTTCTCTTCGTGTTTTGGATTGCTGTTCATTGAATTCATGGCATAAGTAATTTAGGTTGATGCATTTTCGGTTTGGTGACAGTCATAATCATTTGTTTCATTAACACTCCTCTTTCTCGTTCCATTACCATCTCCTCCATCTTGATCACGCATGCAACATATCTCCTCGACCTTCACTTCGTTCTGTCCTCTCCCAAAGTCTTCCACTCCTCACGTAACTTCATTTCCTAAACCTTTCATTGACATAACCCTTTACCTTCAACATACTCCCTACACCCATTTCCCATCTCATTCCTCCACTTCTGAGCCATCACCACCCTTATCCCTACCTCACATATCTCTTCCTACCATTCCATCACTCCTCCATCACTTCAAACCTTCACGGTAGGTCATCCTGTAGCAGTTTATAGACATCCTGTAGAAACCTCTGAGTATCCTGTAGGATCCCCTGCAGACATCCTATAGGAGGCCATTCACTCGGTTGTTGAGCTTCTGAATGTGGAAAACCTCTATGGATGGATGCTAAGGGTCCATAGGGACCTCACCTAGCCTCCCCACCCTGTTCCACGCTTTCCTTCCTTCTCCATCCCATCTGCACAACCAAACCCTAATTAGCACACAATCACAATCATCCCATCCACTTAAAGGAAAAATACAAAAACATGTCTTTTATGATGCAAGCAGTTTAGATCCATGCATTTTTACTTATCAGAGGTAACAACAGCATTGGTAGAAGTTTCCTTCACGTCATTTGCATTATAGAGGCTAGACTAGTTAAATTAGGGTTTCCTAGGTTTACATGCTTTGATTTGCTTTCAGTTCATTTTTGTCAAGTAGATTAGTCTTCTTTGAGCTAGCCTTCGTCCATCATTGATAAAGCTTCTTCTGTGAGCCCATAGAAGTTGGCTTGAGCCCTAGCGGACTTGTGCCAGCTGACCAAGTGACAGCTGCGACAAGAGCTAGTACTTGTGCATACAACACCGTCGCTTTCAAGTTTGTACGAACTACCGGGTTGATAAAATGAGAGACAGGAAGCCCCAGGAGTTGTAGCATTATTGCTACAATACTGGAGCTCACCAAGCGGCTTTTCGAAAGATAGTGCCTTAATTACGAATAAATCGTATTAAACTGCCTTTATGGTTTTGCTTTGAAAACTGTGCTTTTTCCTTTATCGCAATCGGGCGTCAGGGAAAATCATAAGTCATTGTTTTGGTTCCATTTGGAATCCCCGATCGCCGATAGCGATATCGCATCGCATCAGGAGTAGCGAGTGGGGCGGTTAAGAAGGCGTGCATAGTCAATCGCCGATTGTTGATAGCAATATCGCATCACATCGAGGCAATAGGGAGCTTATTTGCGCTAATTCATTACTGCCGATTGTCGATCGCCGATATCGCATCTCATCAGAGCAAAAATGGGGCTTTAGTTGTGTTAATTCATTTATTGCTGATACCCGATAGCGATTTCGCGTCGGAACAAACCAATATGTCCTCAAGTTGTGTTCCCTTTGTCATTGCAATATGCGATCTTGCGATCACTTTATCGCAGTGACAAAAGATTAATCGTTTTACGTTAAGATTTTTTGATTGGTTTATGGAAAAGGATTTTTGGTAATGTTTTCTTTTATTTCTTCGGGCCTTTTAGAATAGAACTCAAATTGATACCAATTAGAAAACAAAAATTGAAAAGGGACCCATTTCATATTATGTTTTTGAGATAATATTGATATGAAATGGGGGGTTGTTGTAGGGCACAACAATTGTCGATTCGCTGGAAGAAACAGTTATATCTGGAAAGTATAGAAATACTTAAACTTTTTCAAAAATAGAAATTTTATCAAAGGGGAAAATTCTAATATAACTAGGTATAGTTGCATTCCAAACAAAACAAAACTTTCTCAGTTAATTCCCTTTTTTGTTAAAATATATACATACTAGATTTTAAATTGGCCTCTATTGGTTGGTATTGATAAAAAAGAAAACCTTTCCAAATCAGCTATTAAAATTAACTCCTTTGTCATAGGTAGAGCCTCTGCTGCCAGCAAACGTCCATAGTTTCGGTAGGGATACCTTTTAACCATATCATTGTCTATTATCCCATTCACCTTAGAGTATGATTAACAAAATGAATTCAAAATATGTTTTTCACATTTTGTATTTCTTTTCTTTTTTCTGTTATTTTATAAGATAAAAAGCCATTTCCCTGGTGCGGTGGCCAGTTAAGTGACAATGCCATTCACTGGTAGTAATCTAACCGAACAAGCTGGCTCGTGATGAGACCCCTTGTCTTACAATTGAAGTCATTACCCTGTTTTGGTATGCAGTATTGGTAATGTCAGCTAAACTATTTCCCTGTGAACATGGTAAGCAGGCTTGTAATAAGACCTCTTATCTTTTATATCTAGTATTCTTGGAATTACATTCTGAGTAATCACAAACTTGGGTAAGTGGGATAGACAATTTCCTCCTTTAGAGAAGATGGATGAAAAGGTAAGAATTGGAGATGCTGAAATTGGATTAGCTTCTATTTTGATATTGGTAACCTTTTCGTGACCAATTTGAAAAATCTAGAAAGATTTACAATATTTATAAACTTTGAGAGGAGTTCACTATGATTGTAGTGTAGTTTTAGAATGAAATTATATCTAATTTCCTAGAAATCATTCCTTTTGATTAAAGCTTCTATTTCTTTAAAAGTAAATATCACAGTACTTGTTTTGAGAAACTCTTTAAGTATGGCAAAGGTCAAATAGAAGATACCTTACAGTTTTATTTTCTAATGCTCCTACAAACTACAAAAATGCTATTAAAAGGAGAAGGGGTTACCTCCTCAATTGAAGAATTTATTTAAGATAAGACCATTAACAGGGAGAGAATCTCTCAACCCTGATAAA
>APFE030837522.1:253964-265899 GCA_000404065.3 Pinus taeda | reverse complement strand
GCTTCTACAGGAAGTCTGCAGGGGTTCTACAGGATGTTCAGAGATTTCTACAGGATGTTCAGAAATTTCTACAGGATGTTTAAAAAGTGGATTTTAGAGAATGGATGAGTGAGCGAAGATGCATGAATGGATGGGGAGGTAGGATAGGGCCTGGAGTGACCTGGGACTGGTGGATGGAGTGGTGAGAGGGTGTAGAAGGCTAACTTGGCTCAAATAAGGTTAAGACAATGATTGAGCAAGAAGGTAGGTTTACGTGGGCAAAAGGACAAATGAGAGACGAGGAACCTAGCTAGGAGATGGGACAGGTGGTTTTGATGAAGCTTAGGTGGATGCGAGAGTGGTAGAGATGCCCTGCATGGTGTACATTCAACCGAATCAACAAAGTCCTGCAAATAATCAAAGTCCTAGCTAATCTAATCTAACTATCAATAACATGAATAAACAACAGCTTTATTTGGAAAGAAACCCATGTACATCAACTATGCAAAGAAAGATTTCAGAGATCTAAACCCATAACTAATTGCTGCAAATGAAAACAGTACACTAAGGATTGTATGGTCAAGCAAACTAGTGTTTGTGTTGGGACAACATTGTTTCTTCAATTCCAACCCCTGATCCAATAAGGATGAGGTGAAACTGAGAGTGTTGTTGACCCTTTTCTTGGATATTTTTCTATTATTATCCTACCAATCTATTTTAAACACCTGAAGCAACTTTATTCATAAATAATGATCTATCTAATCAGCACAACTAAATCTGCCTAACAGAAAGACGTTTCAAATGCATAAAAGGAAAACAACGATGCATAAAGGAACAGTAACAGTACAAAAGGAAGCCCTAGGCTCTCAGGTTGGGCCCAACCCTGAGAGCTATGCCTCCTATAGAAAACTCAGAGTTGATATAAAAATCGGACTGCTTCTCATTATCAAAAAATAGTCATAAGTCAAGAGTTATGCCAAAATGGCTACAAGAGAAAAAAGTAAAGCTAACAACACTGTAGTGCAAAATATGCAATGGTTTCAAAAGTCCCTCACGAAGGCTGAGGCCTTAACATTTATACACCACGAGGGCCCTAGCTGGCCTCCTAAATCTATGGGACTTGGCTGTCCAAACTGTGAGTAGATAGCTCCTTCCAAAATCTGCTTGGTTACCTTCTAGATCCGGTTTTGGTGGCCTTTGGAGCTCGGAGTTGGGGGTGAAGATCCCGAGGAAGGGCTATTTAATGCCATAGACAACCCCCCTACTAATCCTCACCTCAAGCTTGGCTGTCTTCTAGCCCATGATTTCTCAGTTTTGCTCCAACATGTGTCAAAAAACTTGAAATGAGCACGTGTTAGCCACCTAGGAAGAGTGACTACCCTTATTCGTACAAATGACATAAACATACTGAAAAATAATGCATAAGATATGAAAAATGAAGGATTGAACAAGGACTGAACAAGGATAATTGTACCAAATGAGCCCAATAAGTTACCCAATTTAGGGATCATCAAGGCTATCAATATCCATCCTCCATTCCCATAGAGGAGGCATGAAAGAAACAATATGAGACCAATGCAAAGGTTGTCAACGTTCCTTTAGGAAGCTTGGCAGAATCAGAGTTTGTGAAGGTTGTGTAGCTGAATAACACAAAGGCTATATGGGACAAGATCATCTAAAGCTACGAAGCTGACACTAAAGTAAGGAGTGCCAAACTTCAAAAGTTTAGAATTCAATATGAAACTCTCATAATGCATAATGATGAAATTATTGCAAGTTTCTTTCTTACGGTAGATGAGATTGTTAACTCAATGAGAAATCTTGGTGATGAAGTAAAATATTTGATGCTTGTTGAGAAAATCCTAAGATCTCTAACCCCAAAATTCGATTCAAAAGTATCTTCCATTGAAGAAATGGAAGATTTGAAGAATCTTACTATTTGATGAGACTCATCATTGGGTAAAATATATGGAGAGTAATAGACCTCAAAGCTTACTAAAATCAACTCTTATAATTCTTTACATGTTTTAATTATATTTTGCTTAATGAGATGAGTATGAGTAAGATGTCATGTCTAGTGGTCTAATGTGCATTGATTGTAGGTTTTTGGGTGAAAATGATGGCTAATTAGGGTGCAGGAACTCAAATGAGACAAGAAGGAGAGATTATAGGAGATGGATCTCCCTCATTAAATCCTCACTCACTCAAAGATCCCTCAATCAAATCACATCAACTCGGAGTTGCAGGTAGCCAATTCATGAGGATCATTGGTAGCCAAGCCAGTGATAGTTAAGAACCAGTTAATCTCGAGATTGGGAGCCAAGCCTCCCTAGATTTAAGGAAGTTGTTGGAAACTTCAATTGTATAAATAAAGAGGCCTAGAGCCTCATTAGGGTTCATATTTTTTTATACAAAATAGCTAAGCAGTTTTCGAGTTGAAGGATTGTGGCCAAACACTGTTATGTATTTTTTGATATGTTAATGAAAATGAGCAGCATTCCCTTGATCCAACACTGAGTTAACCTAGAGGGATCAAGCTCTTGGTTTAGGGCCCAACCCTAGTAGCAAAGGTTCCTCTTACTGTACTTGTATGAGTAGGTTATTTCATAGATTACTTCTTATATTTATTTTGGTGTTACATTGCAAGTATTGGTAAATTTGATTAGTTTGCTTCCAATTGTGAATAGCTTTAATAGTAGCATTAGAGAGATAAGGAAATATTCAAGAAAGGATGATAACAGATGGACATTACCTCATTCCTCCCTTCAGGTACCATTGTTTCAGTAAAAACTCCCATTTAGACCAAAAAGAGAAAATTTTCGTTTCTTATGAAACTTAGGGATTTTTTGCTAATTAGGTCAGCATCTTTCGTGTTTAGAAGATAGGCTGCAGTTTTCATTTCTAATATCTTCAGTTTTCCATTAGATATTTAATGTTTCTTTCATAATAGTCTTCAAGAATTTCCATGCATGAACTTGGCAAATAAATGATGCAAATTTTGTTCTCTTATATTGTTGTAAACCCTTCTTGTTTTGAGATGATTTATGGATAAATGCCAACAATGATGTGTATGTTGCAGGAGTTTCAATATTGCAGGAAGACCTCATATCATCAACCTCAGCCAAACCATACCCACCCATGATCGCCAAAGGCTACTAAATTCTCAATTCGAGTTATCATTTTACAAGGATAATTTCCATGCTTGTTGAGAAAATTCAACCATCATAGAGCTTTGGTTTGAGTTATGAGTGAGTTCCAACCACTTCCTTGCCTTATTCCTCCCATCACTCACCCTAACTAAGCTCCATACCACTGTCCAAATCAGTCCTTATGCTTTCATCCTATTCCTGTAGGAAAATAGGGGATCATGTAGGTGAACTAGGATATCTTGTAGACATCTTGTAGCAAAACCTGTAGTGGCCTGTTTTGACCCTGATTTATGAAAACAAACATCACGAAAGCTAGGAGAAGACCCCTGCTTGCCTCCCAAGCCATTTGATCCATTACACTCATCTCCCTCCACACCTATCCCACCTACCATGCAACCAAGAAAGATTAGCATTCATGTTTTTACAAAAAGACAAAAAGAAAAAGGTTATTATGCTTATTCATGTGCACAACAGTTAAGTGCTTGTTTAGATCAGATTTCATGCTTAGGTTAGTTAAGATTTCACATGTGTTAAATTAGAATTCTTTTGAAGCAAGGTATCTTAACAAATAGCTAGATGAGTTGTGTGTTTTAGACAACTATTTCAGTCTTTCATTACTGCAGTAGGTAGCATTTCAATCCTCTCAATTAGGGTAAAATTCTCCTTTCTCAGTTGGTAATCAAACTTCTTCTAAATCAATAGAAGGATGGTTTGAGAAACCCTAGTGGTCTATTGCCCTAGCTTATCAATGATAAAGATTGGACCCATTACATCTATTTGTGTATACAGGATTGTCACCTCCAAGTTTGTAGGAACCCCGAGTTGATGAAGTAAAGTTAGTAGCCCTAGGAGTTGCAGCATTCTTGCTGCAATACTGGTGCTCATCACTTTTTGGCACTGTTGCTGGGGAGGTTCCTAAGTAGATGTGATTTCTACTTTATTTCTTCCATTTCTTATCTCTATCATTCTGCTATTAGTTTCATTTTTTCAAAATAGTTGTAAGTTTGTTTGCTTTCCTTTCTATTCTGCAATTGATTTCATTCAATAGTTAGTTTCAATTCAGTTTGTCTTTTCAATTTTGCAATTAGTCTTAAAGCTTGAAAAGCAAAACAAAAAAACTTCTTTCATGCCTTGTAGAATAGGGATAACTTAGGAAAAATTCTATCAAATAACCCCACCACTTCAAACAACCAACCTTCCCTCTTCTTGAGTGGTTGTGAATTAGAGGACCCCTTAGGCAAACAACCATAGATTTTTGAAGAGCCTATATGGGAAGAAGAAGAACCCATTCCAACTGACATAATGGCTAAAAATAGAAATAAAAGGGAAGATAAAGAAAGAATTAAGGGTGATTTTCCCATCAGAGAAACCAATGGGGATGGCAAGATGAAAAACATAAGCCCCTCTTCTCTTTCTCACTTCCATGGCCTGATCTTAGAAGATCCAGATAACTTCTTGTTTGAATTTGCTGTCATATGTAGAACTTATGATTACACCACTGATGATCAGAAGTTGAAATTATTCCCATCCACTCTCAAGGATGCAGCTCTACGCTAATTCATGGGTTTACTTGGGGATAGTAACGCCACCTGGGCTCAGATGCAACAATATTTCAACAACAATTATAGGGACTACTGCAGGTCCAAGGACACCAAAGAGGAAATTTTTAGAATGACCTTGGGGCATGATGAGTCCTTGTTGTCAAGGTTAATCCTCTCTGTGGACAGAGATGACCCCTATAGCCTAATGAGTGGGTCTAGCAACTTGAGAGGACAATAAACTAGAAATCTTCCTAGATTATGATTGAAAAATAGAACAAGAGAGGATGCCTACCTTGCTCTGATGCTAATCTGATTCCTTTTGTTGACATCCTTGAACTGCTTGTGTCAAGGTTTTGTTCCTGCTTATTTTAGCACTTATGTACCTGCACAAACAACCAAGAGAGAACAAATCATACCAAAACCAATAGCAAATCCAATAACAATTTATTTAGTTGATCAAGGAATGCCAAATAAATACATCCATGAACATATATATTGGGAAGATGAACCAACAATTGTATTATTATTTAAAGAATGAAGGGGAAACTTATAACCATATCCTTGATGTTGAAAGGCTCTCCTTGAGTGTTAATCCAAGTCCAAGCCAAGAAACTCTCCAACACTCCTTCTCCAAGTCTAATGAATGGCCTCTAGCATAATCTCAGCATAAGGGTGGAAATGGACATTGATCAACTATTTGGGAAAGGTAGAGGGGAAATTTATAGGCTAGGAGAGGGATTTGGAACTCCTCCAAAGATAGGATTAGGCCCACATCTCAAGGAGGTAGCTCATAGGGATGAGCCAAGAGGTCAAATTAGGAGGATTCGAACTCATCTATGCGAAACCACCTCCAGCTCACCGAAGTGGAAGCTTTTAGATCATGAAACTTCTCATCCTCTTTGGGAAAACTTCCTTTTCGAGACCATCGTGAGTATGAGAGAGAATAGAGTGATGCCATCGCTGGCTTAACAAGCTGCAATAGGAAATCATCGTGGTTTTTAGCTTCATAAGGGTGATTATTCTCATTTTAGGGTTTCTATTGCTATTTCTTTAGGAAAAGCTCTAGATATTTTCCAAGGAAAGTTCAAGGAGGGATATGAGTTGTATACATTGATGAGTATACTATATAATGATCATGTTTCGGGAACTTTAGGGTATGTCACAGGGAAATGCAGGAGGCATGACAAAATGTTGTGTAACAGATGCCCCCTAAAGCATGAAGGTAGAATGAGGAGTGATGGATGAAATGCTTTACGAGATTTGGCAAGGATGAGGATGCACACTATCAGGAGACTTGCAAATCAAGGACACATATACATATACATATACATATTTGAGATTAAGACATGAATCCATAGCATGGACGCATCCATATGGATGATGAAGACTATATAAAGAGATTCATGGTATGGGCACAACCATCCAGATAACAAGGATCAACATAAGTATTAAGTCTCACGTATGGTCACAACCATACGTATAGTAGAATCATGTGTAAAATCATGAATAACATAAAACTCCATGTAGCCTGAGCCATAATAGACAAGACTCAGGGTCTTGTGCTCCATCCCGACCTGATAAATGTATGAATCCCAACATGCGAATAAACGTGTTGAAGTCAAACATGCTAGAAAACCACCTGGCCAATGATATGGACCATTAACAAGTACGAGAGAAACCACCAATAATGACAATGACCCTCAAGGTACAACAATACAATCCGTGAATGTTATAATGAATTTTAGGTCGAACACTCATGGAATCACCCAATCTAAGGCCAATGATGAAGACCTATGGTCGGATGTGAAGACCTGACCATTAAGGTATGCCAACTCTAAGGTACTGAGAGGGAGTTCCTAAGTATTCTTCTAAGATAATGAGCTGAAGTCGACAGGAAGTCACCCGTTGAAGGAGGGAAATGATGAATCCATCATCATCGACATGAAACAAGGAATAAAGTGGAACAATATTCAGGACTATAGAAATGACTCAAACAATGTATAGGTAAATAACTGCATATTGGACTTCTCTTGAACATATTGGTGACATGACTCTAGAGTGTGGAAGCATCTGACTCAACATGGGACTAAAGGTCATGATAACATTGCAGAATAGTCAAATCAGAGGCAAGACGGATCACCCAAACCTAGGAGAACAAGTGACTAAGTGAGGATATCCCAAACGAGAGAATATGCTTGTCATGTAAGTTCATTGTTCGAATGAATCCATCCTAGTAAGTTTTACGAGCCCTAGGAAGGAGAAGCTCGGTCTCGTCATGGTGACAAGCCTTTCGTCGTAAAGTTTTAATGAGTTTGACGGAAGAATAACTCGGCATCGTTTTCATGTTTAGAGAGTTTGAAAAAGAAACGAAAAATAAAACTCCATCATGTCCATTTTCGTAAGTTGTCCCTCGAACCCGAAAGGTAGAAAACAATATCTGAGGGAACCTCTTGACCATGTCAACCAAGGTGTACCTTTTTCATAAATAGTTAGACTTAGCTCGAGAAAGGGGTAAACGTATACTGAGGTGACGTCGATTCATTTACTTTAATGAGTTCGAAATGGCAAATAGTCGACAATATTTGAATTTTCGAGTGTCAGAAAAAAGCTTAGAGATGACTCCAGGGGGGTTCCTTTTTCATTTATTTACGAAGTCCAAAAAACAGATAAAATAAAACTTTGAAATCGATCAATAATGATCATTGTTCACATCGAAGGTAC
The DNA here is from genome assembly GCA_000404065.3 of Pinus taeda. Taxonomy (NCBI): domain Eukaryota; kingdom Viridiplantae; phylum Streptophyta; class Pinopsida; order Pinales; family Pinaceae; genus Pinus; species Pinus taeda. The sequence goes on along the minus strand of APFE030837522.1, from coordinate 258,509 downwards.
CTGTAACTACACATGAAACACACCTGTTAGCCTCCTGCTCATAGCAGGTATTCACCTTTCGTGATCGACATATGTACAGGCCAAATATGTCATGCTTTGCTTACAGCAATGTTCCATATTTGAATCCTCTGACAGTGAAACATTTTTTGGGGAGGAAGTTGAAATTGAGTATGAAGTAGATGGCTGGTTTGTAAGGAAGAAGCGGCCTGGAAGAGATGGTAAAATGGTAGGATTGGTCCCTGTGCTTTATGTAAGCTCCTTAGAGCGATTTTTCATTGGGTACATTAAATATGGAATGCTTCTGATGGTTGGCAATCTCCAGTCACAGTTCTCTCTGAGCAGGAATTTAATGATGGTTACTAGCAAACATTAACAACAGGAGGACTGGGCAAGTTAGCATTCGTACTTGCAGCTCAGATCAGCTTCAGATAGCCTTGATAGCATATTCGATCAATTCTATATTTAATGAAGTTAAGGCTGCAACTGATGCATTCCAACCAGCCACAAAGAAGGTTGCAGCGATAGTTGGAACTGTACATGGAGTCCAACTGAGGATCATCTAAGAAAGGAAAAGCAAAGGGTTGGTAATTCTTGGAGGTGGTTTGATTTTCCAATTACAGACATGAGGATTTCCTTCCAAAACTGTGTTGTTGAGTTTTCTTGGGGGGACAAGAAACAAGCTCAATTGTTTTTGAAAGTCTCTGGCATTCAAGCTGTTGTTTGTGATGGTGCATTTGAGCCTTGTAGAAACTTAAGAGGTCAAGACATGAAGGCTGAAACAAGTCCTGTGGAAGCTACTGAAACCCATCCTAAGGTTTTGACTCAGCTCATTGTTCGCACTTCCACATTTAATGTAGTTGGTGGCCCATATGTTTCTGAACAAATGCTTCTTGAAAAAAATGTGAGAACTGATATTGGCAGTAGTAGTACTTTGCAAATTAGATATATGAGTCAAAGTGCTGAGTGTGTGCTACCTTTTCAAACTTATAAGACACAATTGAATGAACCCGAGCGAAACAGATGTTTAGATCGATATCCAGCCATGGACCTCCTGTCTCCAACCTCAAGTTGTTGGCTTCGAGTGGATATAGACCTCAGTGAATGTTTTCTCACAGACTCTTCTCTTGAAGTCCTTATTTCAGAGGCAACGTTAAAATTATCTGGGAGCAAAAGAATGCGTGCTTTATTTGAAGTTGGAAAAGGATTTCAAACTGTCTCTGGTGGTGCAAAGGGACATGTGGTGCTTGCAGAAGACATCAAAATTTGAGGTCATGGACAACAAAATGGAGAATATGAAGTGTGTTGAAATTCATCATTGATACTTTTAGTGGCTGGTTGAAAGGAGGCTTCTTGGTTCTTCAAACAGGAGCTTTGGCTACTCTTATGGAATCATACAGAGCATACCAAATTTTTTTGAAGGGTTTTGCATCAAGGGCATTGTCTCTTCCCTTTGTTTCATCAAGACAGGGCTCTGAACTGACTTCTGGTGTGCATGGAGCTCATAAAAAGAGGCCGTTTATAGGAACTTCATCATTTAAAGTGCAACAATTTTCCTCAGTTTTGGCTCATGTGGATATGTCAGGTGGGGAGCAAGGATTTTTAGTGGAGATGGATTTGAGCACAATGTTTGCACTTGAAAATGAGAGAGAAGAACTTTCATTTGATCTTTCTCGTTTAATGATCCTTGGTATACATCCCAATCGAAAAGTTATGAAAGGCAAATAACAGGCAGAACCATAATTCCAAGTTATGGCAGAATATGACACCGCTTCAAGATCTAGTGCCACTAGCTTCTGCAAGGCAAATAGATGCTATCAGAGAAGGTCATTCACCATACCATTTGAGAGGTCCATTGGCAAACGAAAGTCTTGTTAAGAATCGCCAGAAAGCTCATTCAGGTAGAGGTGTGGGTAGTTCATTTTCAAGGGACAACTGCCAACCTGGAACTAGTAGCATGGGTTTTAGACAAGCCAATGAATATAAATTCAATTTTCCCTTGCATGATTCTGTAATGGAAGAAGAGTTATCAGCTTCCGATCTTGCTGATAAAGTTACTGTTAATCATGTCATATCCTCAATGCCTCCGCAGTCCTTGATATATGGGCTTTTCCTGAATAGCCAGTCTTCAGAGATAATTGATATTCCTGCTGAGTCCCCTAACCAAACTATGAAACATGAACCGGGCAATAGTCTGGAGATATGGAAGTCTCAGCAACAGGTGTTGACATCGCTTACTGAAGATAAAATGCCCATCTCTAAAATAAATCACCAGACTTCTTTGTCAGAGGATGGCCTGCTCTCAACTGTAGCTGTTATTAAAGAAGATGAGTTTGTACCATCTGAAGATGATTCAGAGACACCAGACCAGTTTGGTGAACCAATTAAGGGTTCATCATCTGGAGAAGTACCAGATAGTTCTGGAGCTTCATCTAAAGTGGTTCATCCAGAGAAAATTTTACCAGCTCCAAGCTCATCGGAACCGACATCTGTCAGAGGCTGGAAAATTTCACAACGAATCTTAAAATTCTGCAGTTCTGTTCCTTCATATGCAGCTCCAGTGATGGAATATTTAGGTCGATTTAATCCCAAGAAAGCTATTCTTCCTTCAGAATTTGCATGTAATTTTGGTCCAACAGATGGTGTGACTGGCGCATCTCAGGGATATGCTTTTGTCGAGTATGAAACTGAAAGGGAAATGCTGCATGCCTATGAGGCTGCTTATCACAGTACCGTTGACGGCAGTCAAGTAATTGTAGATTATAGCAGGCAACAGCTAATGCCATGTTGGATTCCCCGTAGGTTAGGAGGAGGATTGGGGGGTCGAAAGGAGTCCGGACAACTGCGCTTTGGAGGTCGAGATAGACCATTTCGGGCTCCTTTGCGGCCCATTCCAAAAGATGAACTCAAGAAACTTGGGATTCCTCTACCTCCAGAAGGTCGTTACATGTCACTAATTGGCAAACTGAGTATGCGGAGATGCACTCTTTATGGGAAGATTTAAGGGACCCTTCATGGTATCCGTTTAAGGTTGTACCAGTGCTTGGAGATACAGAAAAACACGAGCTTGTCGTGAATAAGGATGCTCATCTAATTGGAGGACCTGTTGCAATATTGTCTGAGGATGCTCATCAGGTTGGACCTGCTTTAGAAGAACATCGTTATCAGAATTTGAGAATGGTACGATGTCGGCTTCTGCGCCTCTTGAGAACTGCATGTCTGCAGAACAATTTATGGAAATGGGGAAAGGCGAAAGCAAAAGTGGAGGAAAGTAGTAGTGATGCTGAAGGTGACAGTGATGATGATGGAGGTGACTTGTCTGATGATCCTTTGCAGGAGGTCGATCCTTCAAATATTCTTCCCTCAAAAACATGTAGACTAGCTTCACAGCCTACGAGTTATCAGTTTACAAGTTATGAGATGGGTATACCCAACAATACAGTCAGTTCAGTTCTTGGGAAAAATGGTTAGCGCACAGTAAGTTGAAAACTGAAGGGACAGCCATCGCCTCAATCCAAAAAGACAAAAATCATTTATGGAACCGCCTAAAGGATTCAAGCGCAGCCTTAGATATTTACTCCAAGATGCCAGCTGCCCCAGCTCAGCCCATATAGTCTTTCATGCATTTATTTTTAGCAGAAAACACTATTTTAGTTCAGATCTGTTTAGATCGGGTTGATAGATATTTTGAGATATTTTTCTTGAGATCTTATCCACAGATCTAAGTCTGTAAATTTTTTCTATAAAAACCTCCCTATGTACTGTTCAAAGTGAGAGATGTCTTGATCAGTAATTTCATTTTGAGGCTTGCTGTGTACGCTCCAAGAAATTCAATGAACAGAGCTTGCTGGAACTAATGTGTTTGGACTGTCTACATGTGTGTTTGATGGCTGAAGAACTGCAGAACTCTCGTGTTTCCTCATGGACTAATAAGTTTTCTCATCTCTTTCTACAGTTGCTATGTTTTCTATACCGCATTTGTGTCATGATCTGAACTTGCAGGGAAAAAGAATAGTTCAGATGTCACTTAGCTGTGCTCTGCCCTCAATTCCTGCTTCTTCTCAATGTTTTCTTTCCAAACTAGCCTATAATATGAATTCCTCTTAGGCTCATATTTGCACTAGTTTCCTTCGTAAATGAATATTGTTGTAGGAATTTCTTAATTGCTCCTATAGGATATTCATTCACGTTCCCTCTGTTAGCACGAATGAAAATTACTTAGCTGTCTTTCATTCCCTGACCTCCATTCGTCTCATTTCAAGCTTCAATATTGGTCCATGTGTAGCTATCCTGCTCTGTATTCCTCTTCCTTCAAAGAAAACACATCCTTTAGTCCACATCCTTGACTCCATGCCCAATGTTCTAAACCTTTTGCGCTTTGCATGCCTCTCTGCTTAAGACCATTCTCTCCTCACCAAAAAACAAAACCCTATGTGCTTCATATCTAGCCTGAAATCATTTCCCAAACAAAGCTAAATCCCGAAGAGAGAGCCCTCTCTGACTGCTGGTAGGCTAGGACCGGCAGTCCAAAGCTTGGTCTGTGGTTAC